>UELX01001118.1:0-50897 GCA_900480035.1 Eupelmus urozonus
ATTTTCTTTACATAAATCTGATCTTATCTTAATCTTACCGAAAAATGGACTTTGGACCCTTTTTGCATGCACCGATTTATATATTTTGGTAAAAAATCGTAAGTTTCTCAATTTTCAAAAAGAGTTCCATACTCAATTACTTTGTGAGTGCTACTCATAAGGTGTACTACATTGGTCTTTAAAAGTGGCCACGATGGACCAATAAAATTTCTGCAAATCTGTGAAAACGAAAACGCACTTATTGCATATAAAATTACAAAACTCCTCCCCCTACAACAGTAATAAATCAATCCAAAATAAAACTCCGCAATTACAACGAATAAACTTAGAATAAATCCTCGAACCATTACATCAAAGCCCCAGCGCGAGTAAATAAAACGTTATTCCAACATTCCTCGATTACCTCATTACTCTAACCGAGCCAATAATTACCATAAATCGCGCAGCATCGGCCGCGGCGCTGCCAGGGCCGGCAACAAAACAGAAGAAGACGAGCGCGAACTAAAATAATCGCGCAGTTAGCTCATAGAGCAGGCGGGCGCGCATGCGCGGCGCGATTATAACCTCAAAAGATGCAAAGTATCGCTCGTAAAACCCATTCCGCAATGGCCTATCCGCAACAATATTTCGCGCTCGGCGGCCCGTTTTCTATAAATCAGACGCGCCGCTTCGCCCGCTAGAATTTTAACGATCCTCACTTAGCGATATATTTATTCGGCGAGTGTAACCGCGCGCATGCGCGCGCCGAGCGTAATGGTTCAAATAAATACTCGCCGGTGTATTAAGTGCGATATCGTTGCGCGCGTGCGCGTTGGGTAAAGAGAGAGAGGGAGGGAAAACGATGCGGGATTGTCGTTTAAAGGAGGAGGCACTTATGCGTTATCGCGATGAGCGGGAGAAGTGCTAAGGTCCACGATCTCTAAGTCTCCTATAATAATTAGCGTAGGTAATTTCTGGTGTTTTTAGCTGTATATTTTAGAGTTCATTTTTATAAGTGATGTTTTCTATTAACTACGAGAATAAGCTATTGTTTATTCATTGTGTGAGAATTGAAGGTGAAGTTTTGCAACAAATTCTTTTACAAGATAAATAATTAAAATTTTCTTTGAAATCATAAATATTCAATATACTACGTGATTTATAAAAAAAATTTAATGCTAAAATCAAACAATTATTTGAATTTATTAAATCGTAAAATAAAGGTTTAAACGTACTTCTTCTCCTTTACATTATCAATTAATAATATTGTTATATACTTTGTACATAAATAATGCTGCAAAATCGTGCAAAAGCAATTCATTCCCTCTCATAAAAAACCATATCCTTCCTTTCGTCACCCCTCCCAAAAAAGTCACATTTCACGCGTTAAGCTCCCATTCCCGCGGGAGCCCATCAGCCTAACGCGTCACCAATACCACACAACACCTCGGCTCGCCGCTGCTGACCTCGTGACCGGCCCGCAGCGTAATTAAGGCCAGCAGCGCCACCGATCCAGACCCATTATACACGCCGTGGGCCCCGTGATGCGCAAAAAAAGAGGAAGACCCATTCCCAGCCGAACGAGAGTACGAGGAGGAGAGAGAAAAAAAACGAGCGAAAAAGAAGATCGGCCGATCGTGCGCAGCAGCCGAGCTGCTATGCGCGCGCCTCGCGTGACAGCACAATGGCCGTTTAATGCCTCGTTATTGATCGATCCCGAGCGCGGATCGGCTCCTCTTCTTTTTTTTTTTTTTTGTTGTGACTCCGCCACGTGACACACCGATCGTGGAGGTGACTCAGGACGGGGTGAAATTTTCGATGACGGTGATCGATAAGGTTGGATCGGTTTTTGACGCGTGTTTGAATTTTTCGGGTTCGTTAGGGGATGTATTGTCTTTTACCGTTGGGTAACATTTTTGCGAGGCAAGAGAGAGGAGACCGGAAGTTTGCGCATGTAATTAGGGTGGTGACTTTGATTTATGAATGCAAGGCGTGTGAGGTCGATATCGAATCGAGGCTAATTTACTTGATTATGTATAGTAACGAATTACATTATATCCGTATCGATTGTCCATCTCAGAAGTGAATATTAATGAATGGATAAATCGAATTTTCTCCACGAAAAAAAAAGATGTATTAAAAATTCCTATTTTTAATTTTTGCTCACGAAAGTCTCGCTTTTCTCAGAGAGTGTAGTAACTTTCTAGTATACATTGTTCTCGGATGTTCCGCAAAATTCACTTTTAATACTCAATCAATTACCAGAATACTCGATTCAAACTCTCATGATTAACACACGTACATCAATACGTTTTCACCAATCGAAACAATACAATTTCCATCATTAAAGACACAAATACACATAATTTAAAATCCAGCTCCTCTCCGCCCATTCACAATCCCCCAAACAATCGCTTATACAGCTCAAAGCCTGCATTGTCATTCGTCAAAACGCGCGATGCGTCGAGCGATAAATCAGAGCTTTCGCGAAAAACACTTTCGCCGCTGAAAAGCAAAAGCATCCGCGAGCTACGCGAGGAGGGTGGTAAGAAAGAAAGAGAGAGAGAGAAAAGGAGAGACTCGTCCGGCCTTTCCCCAGCTCGCGTTACTCGGACACTTTCATCCTCGGCACGCCGGCAGCTGTGTTGCATGATGCTCGGACAGGTATTGTCCCACCCATTCAATTCAGCCGACGCATGCTTATTTCGTAAGGATAACGTCCGGGTGGTCGTTTTTGTTTGGGTGTTTTTTTTATTGAGGCGTGTGGTTGAATGGGGAACGTTTTTAGAGTGTATGGTAAAACGATGGGTTAAGATGTAGCTTTTTGCGGATTGAAGTCTCTTTGATAGTGATGAGAATAAGAATGAAGAATTTATTCTATTTATGATGAAAATCTTTTTACATTAAAGTGATTATTATTTAAAATTTAAAAAAGAAGTTTTAACTTTGTATGGAACTAAAATTTTAGGTATACTTAGATGCAAGAAAGATTCAACTCAAATGCTTTCTAAATTTAGAATATAATTATTCTCATTACAGAGAAAAAAAGTAGATCTAATAAGATTTTTTGCACTAGTCATAAAATATAATTTAGTCAATACATTTATCTTCAATAAAAACACTCTACAATGTTGTAATAAACATACTTTCAATATCACTAAATCGCTGCCTCCATTAGCAAAACATCCACAAATCCCGTCTACATAACGCGGATGTCTCAATAACGCCAATAGCTTTCTCGTTATAGAAACTCAAAAAAAAACCTAACCATTCTCATATTATCTCCTCCTGACACTTAAGCGGAAAACCCACGTATCTGCGAAGCTATAGCATTAACACCGGATTGTTCACTTCCTCTATACTCTCTCAGCAAGCCAATCACGCGTCGTCCTTATAGGATATCCGCGCGATATTGTCGCGAAATCGATACTCGATCGAGAAGCGCGCGCCTTTCGTAATCTCGACGGCGAAAGTGCGCAAGCTGCCGATACGTAATACCGCGGCGTTTAAACGGCCATTTTTATGTTTCTAAGAAAAAAGGGTTTGTTCCGAGGGGGCAACAAACCGATCGATGTCAATGTCATCGATATTTCGAGAGTATCGATCGCTCGAAAGAGGAAACTTTTTCGTTTCACTGGCGAGATACTGTTGCTTTTGTCGAGTCGATTTCAGTTTTGATTTCCAGAGGGAACGTTCGCTTCGAAAGCCGCGAGAAAGGCGATTTTCGCGGGGCTTGACGTTCGAGTGATTCCGAAAGGGCAATAAACTATCTATTTCACGATCGACGTCGCTTCGAGATCGAACGAGATTTATTTACTTTTATTAAAATGTTTGGATAAATTGAATTTGCAGCTGGGAGATTTATGCTTGTACGGCGAGCGGCGCAGATAAAGTCTTCAATTTACCATAAAGCCTCGCAATTTATCTAAGAAGAAGACGTCTTTCTCGCCTCATGAAAGTAAAAGCCAGACACTTTACGCTCGCCAGATGAGAATACCGATTTCCGAAGCAAACGACGATAGCAGCTTTCTTAGTATACGGCGCTCGGGTTCGGGGAAAGAAAAAGAATCGCGGCGGACGATCGGCGCAATTATTAGATTGCGAAGACGCGTCGCGAATGGTCAGGTACACGCTTATGTTAAGTATCCTGCGAGAGCCAGGCCTTATCCGAGATTCTCGTTACGAATCGCCATTGTCTCGATCGATAGACTTTTTCCGAGGCCTCGTGGAAAAGGCGCTGCTTCTCTCCTGTGCTTCTATTTATAATCCGGGCCTCGGTCTCGCGTTAAGGAATAAATTAAGAAAACGTTCTCAGTATGGGGAAGGCGCGGTGAATCGGTAATCGAGGCGTGTACGAGATTAAATGGAAAAACTTGTTGTAAATCTTTATTTCGCGGAGGGAATTTTTATTTGGATTTTTTAATTTGGTGGAAATGTTTGATAATTTGTTTAAGGTATTGTAATTTTGAGGCTTTTATATTTTTATTTGATAATTTGCTTTTATATTTTGACAGTTTATTTGCTTTAAAAATAAAATACAATATAATTTGATTTTATATATAAAGAGATAAATTTCTTTTAGTCAAAAAGTAATGTGGTGCGACAAAATAAGAGTTTTAGCTTGTCCTAATAGAAAATTAAATAAATTCATATTACTATCTAACTAGGTTTTCTCATTGCAAATATAATTGTGGTAATTAATTAGGTCTTAATTAATCACTAATTAGAAACTGATTAGAACTAGTAGAGTTTAACAGAATTTCGAATATTAGTCTTAATTAATTAAATAACTACTCCAGTATTCTAAAAGTTTAGTTAAATCAGAAAACTGCTCAGGTCAAATCATGATTGCCCTTACAGAAATTTTAAATATTTTTAACTTCAAGGGTTGATTGATAACACTTTTGAATAAACTCTAAGACATATATTATATTTACTCAAAATTCTTAAGTTCCTAAAATTAAAAAAATAAAACGTTGACTAAAAATCTCTAATATGAACTTAAAAGAATTTATTATTGTACCCAAATATATTCATTCCCAAAAAGAAAAAATAACAATTAGTACTAAAGTTTTATTTTAAGTAGATCAAGACAAGCGCGATAAGACAACATTATTTTCCCATAAAAATTTATTATCACCCCTTCAATATTTTAGTATTGCACAAAAAATCACTCAACCACCAACTCATATTCCTATTTCTAAAAAGCACACAAATCGTTTCCTAACCAAAAACCCCCACCTCCTCTCAAACAAAAAAAAACTCCCCACCAATCCTTTCGGCATCGACTCACAGCGCTCTCAGAGCCGGCTCTACATGCATCGAAGGGCGGCCGTGGACTTGACCTCTCTCCTCTCGCGGAAACAAGCCGCGCGACACGGAACACGCCTCTTATATGCGCCGCTCGCGCGCTCGCACTGTTGCATAAGCCTCGCATGCGGGGCTCTTTTTCCCCTGCGCATATATACGGCCGCCTCCATTTAAGAGAATTCCAAATGCGACGCGCTTGTAGCCGCACTGTTTTTGCCCTTTTTTTTTTACCTTCCCTGCCTACTCGCGCCGCTCGCGGCTTAGGTCTTATTGCCGCATTGCCAGGGATCAAGCCTGTACGGGGTGGTCGGCGAGTATCGAGTATACTGGCCTCGTTCCATAGAGACTGGAATGTGCGTGCGTTGGTTGCCTGCTTGTTCGATGGGACAGGGTTTAAGGAGAATGCTGATGTCGTGCTTTATGGGAGGGGTAGTTTCTTTTTAAGGAGTATTGACGTTGCTCAAGGTTTAATGTACTGATGGTTGATTGACTTTTATAAAGGTAATTAAATTAAGGGGACGCCTAAATCTAGGTTGTTTGTAGAAGCTAAGTATGCTATTGGCGATAAAATTAAAGTTTTTAAAAAAAATAATGAATTTCTGATATAAATGAAAACGCTCTTTCCAATATCACCTCCGGCATGCAACAGTTTCTGATCACCCTTTATAGCCATGTGGGAACGTCCGTAGATGTTGCGAGGAATCGTCGATTTTTGTTCTGATTTAAAGGCCGCGCGTTCGGATCTGTATAGGCTTTACGCCGCTTGATGTTTCTCTGCGGCGCTGGAAAAATCTCCTGGAATGGAGCTGGTTTAAAAGTTTTTTTAGAGGTGATCTCTGTGCTTAATGACTTTTTGCGGACGCCGAAAGGAATGCATATACGCGCTGCTCTTTTAAATTCAATGATTCTGCTGTAAAAACGCTTTAAATGAGGCCTTCATTTTTGTCTTTTCTTAGCGCAATTAATAAAGTTTATTGCCTCCGCAGCACGAGACAAATTACTTCCTCATAAGATGTCTGTTTCAAAGTATTAAAACACGAAACGCACTTGCGCGTGGGCGGCTAAGTAAATAAAATACTGGATTCCGGAGTATTAAATTAAAAATCAAAACTCTGCGCAAAATGTTTATTTTCTGCGGAACAGTATAAATGCAAATGAAATATACTTTAAAATATATTCGCTGTTTTGTTCACCTCAAGACTACCTTGATTTTATCTGCGATTTAAACAATTTTTCCTTCTCGATTCAATTACTCGAATAATTTAAATCATGTAAATCTTTAAAAAGCTCCGTGTCTTTCTTGGTCGCATTAGCATACGTGATCTCATTGAACTCCAAATACGTGACTAAAAACCAGAAAACCAAATCGCTCGAAAAATCTCCGAACAATATAAATTTATCGATCTCGCAGTCTCGCAGATAAACTCCCTGAAACCCCCATATTTACAACCTCTCCGACCAACCATTCAAATCGTACTCCACCGCCTCAAACCAAACAAAAGAAAAAAAACGCAACCACTATTATCAAAACAAATCCACCATACCCAAGCCTAAAAAAAAGCACCATCACCATCAAATCCCCTAATAAAAAAAAAAAAAAAAACAATAACAACTCAAGCGCGAAATCCGGCGCTCTGGCGAGGCCGACCTTCCCGAGTCGCGCTCGTGGAATTTATTTGCACGCTTCTCTCGGCAGAAAATGGGCCAGACAGCACCGGAGAGCCTCGCTCGCGTTTATAAATAAAAGGAGCGAGCTGCGCCGCGCTCTCTCGCCCCTCTGGTAACATGCAAATGAGGCTGAAGTCGCGAGCCGATGTTAAGTGTCGTGTTTGGGGGAAAAATATCCAAGAGGGGGGGCTGGGAAAACGGGCGGCTGGCTCGAGAAAATCGAGAGATTGATGCGAGGGTCGTTGTACCGATTTATAAACGTTCGATTGAGTCAGAGGGGCGTTATGCAATGCCGGTCTATGTTTTGCCTCGTGGACCTGGAGACCGAATTCTAATTGAGGTGATTGGTTCGGTGTCGGGCTGGATTTCTTTTTAATGGGGCTCTCGCGCTTTTCTTGAAAAGTAATGGTGTTGATTTAAAGAGTCGGCTGATGTATGTTCTAATGTGTAAGTAATGAATGACGGCGAGGTTTATGTACGTGTTATGTGTGTTCGGGTTGATATCGGGCATTTCGTAAAACGGCTTTTAGAATAGAGGTATAAGTATTAATGGAAGTCGGTTTACAAGGGTTTATAAATTGCTGAAAAGTCGTTCTACTGACACTTTTGAAAGAGTTTTTTTTTGTTAGAAGTGAGATAAAGTAGATATGCCAATTACTAAAGCAGGCAAAATTGAATGAAAGCGCTTTTTAATCACACCAGTCACGTATGTTAATACGTTTTAATGTTTAGAATTGATTTTTGGTTTGAATCTGTTAAAATAAATTAAATTCAGAGTTCATGCTCGCAGTGGCTGGCGAATTTCGTATACGAAAAACGAGGCCGAGAAACACGAAAGATTAATGCCTTGGTTAAAGGCGTAAATAACATTACACATTCTCTTGATTAAGTCAGGTCGAACTTATGTTCAATTTATTTGATTGCCCGAGTTTATGTAACTTTCAATTTATTTAATCCGACATAAATATTTTATATAAAGTAACTTAATTACGCTCATTTGTTATTATTTAGCGTCAGATTAAACGATTTTTCCGCGCGAACCAAATGCTTTCTGCATTTTCACTTGGGCAATCGAATAGTGATCTATATAATTTACATGAGATTAAAATTGATTTTTTCTCAATTACCATTAGCTCGGATCTTTAATGATAAGTGACGTTTTCACAATCATAATTCACTAGTGAAAAATTTTATTGAGTAATTTACTTTATCGAGTTATAACGGGCTTTTAAATTCGCACTAATCATCTGTTATTTTTGTCTCGTAAATACTTATAGTGTAAACTCCTAGGTGAACACGACGAGGCACGCAATTTTCTTTTATTTACATAATTAATTTTTACGGTCGGCCATACAAATTAGAAGTAATGTACCCTACTAATTAAGACAACTCTAATTACCATAAATCGCGGATATTAACCTTTGCGTAATTACGCAATTAATTACATATGACCTTATGTCATCTAATTATAGTTCTTTACATAAATTCGCGGCGCGCCGTTGTGCACTTCCGCGTTGTATCGACGCGCCATTGCAAAATAAAACGCAAAAGATAACGCCTCGCTTCCAATAAACCTAAGGACTAATGAGCCTCTTCGAATCTTAACTTTCTAAATCCCGTATTAACACGATTTTCACCTGCGCTCATTTTTCAGCGTTTCCATAACAGAAAAAATGCCCTCAGTATTCATTCTGAGAAGTCGGCGTAATTAATGTACCCAGGTAGTTTTCGATTTTAAAGCTCACCTCCGAGCAATTATAATCAATTCAAAAATTCTAAACTCGTGCAATTAATTAAACGAGTATTATCGTAAGTTAATTAAATAAATTCTTATATTTGAATGATTAATGCTTTTAATAAGCTCCAGATAGATTACAACTCTCGATTACCTTATTCTTATTGTTTAAATCCCTATTATTTTTAATTACCCGTATTCTTTCGTTCACGAGAACATGAGTCAAAGTAACAAAAACAATGCTTATCTCAAAAGATCGCGCCTTTCAAAGGAAGGGCAACGCTCGCGCCGCGCCAAAGTCTCGATATTGTGAATTAAGGCGTTGCGCAGTTAGCGCATTGCGACGGCCGCGAATATTAATAGCTTCGTGGTCGTAGAACACACGAAAATCGCTGGGACGACGGGAAAATTTTGCCTCGATGCTCGTGCGTGTATAGTTGTAATTTCTCTGTTGGTGAGATGAAATAAGGATCGACTTCTATCTTGGTTTTTGTGGATGTCGATTTCAGACTCTTTATATTATCTTTATATTAAATTACTTGCAATAGTTGCAGTTTTCTCGAAGAAAAATGATGCGTCATTTTTTCGTTATTGAAGTGTGCTTTGTATGAAATTGCAATGCTCCATAAATTAATAGAGCAGAGATTCTTTATAAATTTAATAATTAGAAAATTCGAACATTTACTATCAGCATTTGCTAATTTATTTACTTCTAACCACAGTAAATTAAGTGGATTAGAGCAGTATTCATATTAATTTAGTTTGTAGTTTTATGACGAGAGCTTGAAAGGCTGATTTATGCATAAATTAATTTAAAGATGCGTTTATTTTAGGAGATATAATAAAACGCTCTAATCAGACGTAATTTATAGCCATAAAGAAAATATTTTTCATTCACCCTACAAACTAATTGCACTTCACTAAACAACTTGACGTACGCCGATTCACATGGCAATCCGTAAAAGTAGAACTTTTAAATAGCGTCTTAAAATGCATCTTTAAATTATATTACAACTATTATAGCTATATTTCAAAGCTGACGCCCGCTCGTAAAGCAGCTAATTACGCGCAAAAAACTATATCGTTAAAAATTTACTGGCCGAGGGCTTGAATTTTATGAAATTCGGACGCTCGTAAAAATTAATTCGCAATTACAAACCAAACGCCGAGAGCCAGCACGCGCGCGCGCGAGCGCAGCGCCAGAAAAATAAGGCGTGCGCTTTCACGCGACGCGCAAAAAAAATAATTACTTGTCTTCTTTTTCCCCCTTTTCGTTTCGCGCGCGAACACCCATTCACTCGTGCCGCGGAGAGGTGCAAAAAGATTAATTTTGGCGAGTGCTAACGGTTTCTCAAGCTCGGCATTGTAGTCCTTCGTTCTTTATTTTGCCCTTGTTCGCCTGTGGTAGATCGTTTTAGTGTTGCGCGGCTATCGATTTGATGTTATCTCACTTTTAGTTGACCATTTATATTTTATTGTTTCGAGGCTTATTAAGATTGAATATCGACAGTGTAAGTGTGAACTGTACTTTTTATCGTTCAAGCTAGTTAAATGTTATAAGTTTTTAAAATGTTTTAAATTAGTATCTCTAAGGTTATTAACATGATACACTGTCTAACAGAAACTTTCCCCATTTTTTGACCAACAGTTGGCCAACTTTTAAGACTTTGGCGATTTGGTTGAGGAAATTTCTACCAGGGCATACCTGTGTATTATTAACATTTATATTGACTAAAAAATTACTACAAAAATACTTTTTCCCATAAATTTGACGATCAATCATATCTCGCCCCAAATTTTTCATCTTACCCAGAAATGAAACATTACGAATTTGGGTAACGGCGCCCGCGACAATCTCACATTCACGCCGCAGATCGGGGACGCGCGGAATTCGCTCTAGTATCGCGGCGCCGCGCCAATACAATCGATCAATAAATATTTATGAACTTTTCGAATCTGATACTCGGGCCGCTTGTACCTACACACGCGGCTTTCATGTCGCTCTCGGTTACATTGTGCGACGGCGCCGCTCGCGCTTGTATTACACATATATACGCGAACATTTCGCTCGGCCCCCTTTTTCATTGAAATTCAAATTCGAGCGCGATTATTCATAATACGCGGCTGTGTGTGTGCGTGAGGCTTGCCTCGCCCATATGTATAATTATGCAATTGACATTGTTTTCTTAATAACAGTCGTGAGGCGCGGGTATCTTGATGACTTTTCGGCGGGGCTTACTCGCCAAGCTCGCCGGGCTTGCTTATTACGGGGGCTTAATCATTGTGATTAAAGTAAGCGCAAATTTTTGCGCGTATACCGCCGAGGTGTACGGATTTTGATTGGCGACTTCTTGTCGGCTGACTTTTCTTTTTTAATTTTACGCGCTTGTGTGGAAAAAAGTAAAGTTCAACGACATTGTTAAAAGTCGTTTTAAACATTTTTGATAAAATATATTTTTTACGTGTTTTCCTGTTTTTAAATTTTTAATTTACAGTTAATTTTTGTACTATCAAAAGTAGAAACAAGTTTTCACTGTTTTTAAAAAAATACCCCACAAATTCTTTAATACCCGCTAAAACTAAAAAGTCCATTTTATTATTTCAAAACAATTGTTTAGTAGTTCAAAACTGGTACTACACCAAACCAAAAGTCTATTTTCGCAACATCCACAATCACCTCCTAGCCCAATCGCAGATGCTCACACAGCTCAAACAAGCCCCCCGGCGCATCATAAAACAAAAAGCCCAAAAAACCAAAACGACCCAACGAGCGAATCAAGACACCCGCTTATCAGACTGCACAGCACGAATAACTCAAGACTCGTTATAAATTTTTTTCTCCTCTCTGTCCGCAGGAGAACGGCTGCCTGTATTCGCACATAAGATGGGGCGAGGCCTTCGTCATTGTTTACAGCGTGACGTGCAAGCGCAGCTTCCAGGAGGCGAGGGGCCTCCTCAAGCAGCTCGCCGATCTCAGGCTGCCATCCTACTTCACTGCCCTGCTGCTCGGCAACAAGCGCGATCTCGATCACGCGCGGTGAGTATATACATATATACACACACAGACACGTACGTATGCCTACTAGCTAGAGCCCGACGCGAAATGATATGCAATCGATATGGCGCCGAGGGAGCCCCCAGTCCCCCCTAGACTAACCCAGTCACGGCTCTGCCATCTAGATACTCGTCGAGATGGAAAAAGGAGCGCTTTGAAAAAGTCGGGAGATCGAGATTCGTGGCTGGGAATAAGGATAGGCCATTTTTGCAGACGCAGGTGTTCGCGATTTTTGTCGAGCGAGACAAAGAGAGTACACGTGCTCGGAGTTGGAGCTGCTTTTTCGTTGTCCGTGGACAAAATCGGTAGCGATCGGTTGGTTAGTTTTCGACCGAAAGGACATTTACGTGCGGCTTACCTGTTTAGCGTTCGCAGCGAGCCTTTTGCTTTGTCTATTCAATGATAAATTATTCCCAGGCGCTGTTCTACTAAAAATTTAAACGCCCTACGAGCAGCACACTGTCTCTTAATATCCACTTCCCCCATTACTGCCCTATCCCAACCCAGCGCTCCATAACCTCAACTCACTCGAGGGGTCACGTATGAAGATAGATAAAGATGATTCCTCGAACTTGCCGTGGTCCACCCGCGCGCTTTGATACAGACTCGGCCGCTGCCCGAGAGAGAGAGAGAGAGACAAAGACAGAGAGGGAAACCGGTTTCTACATACTTGGCCGCTCTTTAATCCGCCCTGGCGGGGCGCGCGCGATCGAGATCGGCGCCCTCTGTCATATACATGTCCTCCTCCTTCTCTCTCTCTCTCTCTCTTCGCGTGTACGTGTCGCCATGGTAAATTTTCGAGGCAGACGGACAGCCGCGGGAACAATGCGGCCTGAGGTATTGCCGTAAATAATGAGCGTGAATGAGCGGAATTACGGCGTGTTACGAAGATCGCGTTTGAGGGGTCCGGACTGGATTTACGTCTCGCGTTTGGGTGGCCACTCGAGGCATTTTAGCTCGGGCTTTGATGGCTCTTTTTGCGCGGGCTCCGCAATTTGGGGATGTTTGAATGGCCGGCCGCGGCTGTAATTTCTGACGGTAATTGAACGCGGGATTTATTATGGGTGGGTTTTTTTAGCTTTCGATTTCGATGATGTTATTTAATAAAGCAGAGGTGATATGTTCATTCATGTTTGGTAATGATGGGATAGACTTATGTGAATAAACGCAATTATTTTGATTAGTGAGCAATTTAGTAGTTGCACGTGTAAAAACTTTCAAAGTCAAAATATTTTTAAGGCTTCGCAAACGTCACTATTAAATTTAACACTCAATCCAATTACCCAACGTTCAATAATTCCCCTTCAATCACGCATTCACAAAGTCATCGGCAATCAGCCGGCTTTCTGCGATTCGGAGATACTCCGAAGCCTACGCGCCAACTTTACAACTTCCTGCTCGGGCGCATTAACCCCGGTCTTCTTCTCCGGCTCTCATCACAGCTCGGTAATGAAAAGGTAGGGAAGGTCCTTAAGATCCGTAACGGTTTCGGCGCGCGTGCGGGCGTTTTTAAATGGTGGTCTCGTCGGCAAAGAAGCGGTTCTAGCTCTCCGCGTGTGAAACCAAAGACTGCACCGGGCGGCGCGAGCCGCGGCACTGGTGGTTATAGTCTAAGGCGTCGCGCGCGCGCCTCTGGTTCAATTTACGCGCGTGTAAATCCCGACGACGATATTGCACGTCAATCGTCGGATTGACGCGTGGCTGGACAAGTCGCGCGCTGCGGTTGAGTGAGATGTGGGAGAGAATCCGAGACGTCGATGGTAGAGGATGACTGGATGGGGCTTTGCATGTATTTTGAATAATAAGGTGAGGTTGTATGGATGGGTATTGTGAGGGTACTTAGGCAGCTTAGGAGATGGGGGGTTCGTATTGTATTTTGTGCCTTTCGACGCTGACTATGAGGGTTTTATTAGGATGACTAATGGGAGAGTTGGATCGTTTAGTGATTTTGGTAAAAGTTTCGGTGAACTTTCTTTTCACTTTGTTTAGTTAAAAATAATATAAAAGATTTATTACAATGCGATTGTATTTGAATTAAAATTATTAAGCTTCGCTGTGTATGGTTTGGAAAAATAAACAGCATTGGCTTCTTTGATCAATGTATTGGAACTTTTTGATTGTCCGGATAACATTTTTATCTTATGGTAGAAAGTAACAAGAAACGTTTGGGTATCAGACAATAAAACATTAACTATATTGACCCGAAAATCGAAAATGGAAACTACAATGTACGTCTGCTGGAGAGATATTTGCATCTAGTAGAAAGATGGTTTTTTAAGATTGATAAAAGTTTGTAAATATTATTAAACGTAGAAAAAGTATAAAAATCTTTATCGTTTAATAAAATATTTAGGACAACAAGTTATAAATGAAATGTATAAAATTATAGGTTAAATTTTAAATGGCTTTTGAAAATTTAATGTTACTTGTCTAGACTCTGAAAAAACACCTGTGTTTCGCAGTTTATTTTAGATTTGTATATAATCAATATGAATTTTAATATTCAAGTACCTTTTACTGTTAAAGACATTTTTAAATTCTAATTTTGAATAAAATAAAACAATGCAAATATTTGCTTATAACACTTATTACTCTATTTAAAATACTTATACAATCAGTCTGACCGATACAGCTGTTACTACTGAGATCGTTTTTCAATAGATAATCCATAAATTCAAACGCATAATGAATTAGCTCTTCTGTTTATCTAAACCACTTTTATGTTAAATATTTACCACCTAAGAGGTAAACAATCATTTTAAAAAAATGTTAATTACACATCAATTAAAACACTGACTCACAGCAACATGCCATCAACTCCGTATCAACAACCAGTCAATTAACATCCAATTCGGCCAATATAACCCGTGCCACGACCGTATACCGGTATACATCCCATATACGTCCGCTCATCCAGACGCGTCGAACATAACCTATAACGCTGCCGTCCTTTCGCATGCGCGCGCCACAGGGGGGATGAGGGGGGGGGGCGCAACTTTCCGTACGCGCTCAGCTCACAGCGCCGGGCACAATACCGTTAAGGAGCCACGGGACCGCCATTAATCACCGGGCTGTGCGCAGCCTTGCGCGCTCTTATCTCTCGCCGCGATAAAACAGTTTGTCCGCAGTTAATTTCTCCGATAAGCGGCGCGCGCGCGCAAGCGGCCCGTGTACGTACACGCGCTGAGAGTAGGGGCGCAGCGCGACTAGATAAAAGGCGATGCTGCTCCTGCTACTCGCGGCGCGTGTAACGTTTCCGCTGCGCGAATTTTCGCTTTCTCCGAGCGCAAGCGCAGCATGTCACTGCACCGGGGCAAAAAGGAAGATGGGACTTTCTCTCTCCGTCTCTTGTTCCACCCGGGTGTCCTTGAAGTCGAAAGTCAGGTACACTTCCTTATCGGGCGGCTCGATCGACGATTCTTTTTCCGTTTCCCTTTTTTTCATCGGCTTTAAGGCGAAGTTGACTCGGTCGATAAGTTATCGACGCCGCTTACGCTCGGGCCAGTTTGTTATCAGCGAGTGGACGTGTGCGTCCGGGGTTCCGGAGAAGTCGAGATTTCGCGCGAATCGACGTGCTCGCTGCGGCTGCGCGCCCGAAAAATCCCGAGCGATATTGATGGCCGTTCTAACCTCAATCCGAGGGTGAAAGATGAATGGACTGGCAGCAAGCGCGATGGATTTGAGCGAGTCTTTGACGTCGGGAATCGAGATCGCATAAATTAAGGCATAAAGTTGGGTACGCGCATTGATTAATTGAATGCTTTTGCGGATAACTCATGGCGTATTATGTGCGAGAGGGAAAAAAATCGGCTGGGATGCTTTCGAATTTTCATTCTCAGAGTTTGCAATTGAAATTGGCGTTATCTGGGCGACTATGCTCTATCAGTGTCATTGATATTTTTTGTCGTCGCTGGCGTTTGATTGAAATTTCGAAAAGGCATTTAAATATGAATTGTTAATCAAAATCTAGATCGAAACATTTTAGCCGATGTGAGTAACCTTTAAATTGATTCATGGCGCGTCTGACCCAAATCAGCCGTTTTCTACTGTACCATCGTTTTAGATGCTAAATGTTTCTAATAGTTACTCTCGCCATATGAAATCATAGAAACTTCTAGATTTTTTAACAAATTCACTTTTCCGGTGAAAATTGTAAAGTAGCTTAAAGTACTTTCTAAATCGTATCTTTAGTTAGATTTCAAGTGGTTTTTAAAAATTTAATCTTCTTAACGGTAAAGTATATTTGCTTTTTTACCTTTTAGCAATTTATGTGCGAAACTAAAAATTATAAAGGTGTAAAATGTATCGCTTAAAAAATTACATAACGTTTAAGACTTATCGGCAGCAGCAACGACTCTAAGTGTGAATGAATGCCTTATTACGGTAGAAAACTCGTATAAACGAGTTCTAGCGTTATTACAAGCACGAAGCATCATCATTTCTATTTAAATGCCTTAGCATTAGTGGCATGCAATGATAGTTAGTAACACGTTAAGGTTCAGTTATATGAGAAGGAAAAGATGATTGTTCAATTTTCAAATGCAGGCATTTGCCTAGCGATAAATAATTTTAAATGATTGTTTTTAATATTACTTCGACAATTTATAAATTTTGTTATAGTCATGGCCGGTTTTGTCATTCTAGTTAACGGTTAACTTTAAATTATAATTAATTATTATTCCTCGCTTGAAATTGTTATTAAATTAATATCAGATAATGTTTACCTTTTTAAAATAAGCCACTTGATCCTATATAATGATGATTGGAAAAAGCAGAAGTGAAAACAATCCCTTATTTACCGTAGAAATTAGGCTCTGTTACACTTTCGGCCGAACTTTCAAGAATCTGGCCTAAATCCAGCCAATGATCGTTCCTAAATTTCACTATTAAAAACAAACTCTATATAATCAGGCAAGCGCCGTGCGCAAATCCAATTTTTCCCCGATCGATCTAATTTTCATTCCAATACAATTAAAGTCGAGCGGCCGGCTTCATTTTTCTTGGCCCACCTCGTCGTCTTTTGCGGGAAAACTTTCGTCGAGCCAGCGTCCAGCCGATCCAATTAAGTTTCAATTGGTCTTATCGCAATCGCGTATTAAGATATCCGCGCGCTTTCACCGATATACCACACATGCGCGCACAATATCGTCAAAACGCTCGGCGCTGGCTCGGCTATCGCGCGATCGTAGCTTCGAATTAGCGGTTGTAAAGAGTTGGCTAAATCGCGCTCGGCCAGGCCGAAGTAATAGTGAGCCGGTGAGCCGAATGTGGATGCTTGTTTTCGAACACATTTAGAAAGTTTCTGGGGTAATTTTAGGATATTTTTGATGTGGTATTTTATGGCGCTGGGGTCTCGGTAAATACTGGCGAATTTCGTTCAATTAAATTGTATATTGAGGTGTCGATAAATATTTTACGATCTAATAGGTGCGAGATTTCTTGATTCAGTTTTTAGATCCTTTATGTATTTTATTCTTTTGTTGCAATAAATGTATTTTTGAATCGTGATAAAAATATTTTTCCTTTTATAATAAAGTAAATAAAATCTTTTAATAGATGTACTTCTACTTTTCAGTAGTAACGGCTGGGTCTAGACAGCCAGCTCAAATATGACTGCATAAAAAAATGATTCGCTGCTAAGAATAAGTTACAGTACCTGCAATTAAATTCTCCTCTCCTCCCTTGTACATCTTGCCAATCACAATGACCATAATTACATTATTGATGCTCTCTCAGATCAGACTGGTAACAAGAGCCGTATTCCCAAGGCGCGCAGCGACTTGACGATTCAACATAGTCTTTAAGTAAAAAAAAAGAAAGCCAAAAAAAAATCAGATCGCCGATAATTTGTAGCTGTGCTATAAATAGCAAAATGGAACTCGAATATATAATAAAGTGGCTCAGAGCGATAAAATGATTCAATCACTTACTCAAATGGGACAGTATCAGTCGCCCATCGAAGTTAACCAGGATAATTACGTCTGCCGACGCTTTTCACTTGTCTTCGCAACGGGCTGCGCGCGCGCGCGCGCCTTCGAAAAATAAGCCGCATAAAACCGCGCAAATCCGGTTTGGATATATAAATTACATATATACGAGTAAGCGAGCATCCGGAATTGTATATTCGAAGTTTTCGAGCGGAGTGTGTCGCGGGTAGCGCCACTGATTCGCGGATTGAAAGCTACATGCTTTACGTTCGTTTTAACATGAGGTAAAGTGCAATTTATTTATTTGAGGAAAAAAATCTGAGAAATTAGCTCCTCATCGACAGTTAATAAGGCCATTTCCGTTATGAAGTTTTAATCACAGATCAATTACATTAATACGAATCAAGATTTACTTCGGCGCCTCTTAACTACACTTACGTTATCGCGAAAAAAGTATTTCTATGATTTATACTACCATTAAAATAGTCATGAAAAATTAATAGTTTCACGAAGTGCATTCCTGCAATAAACGTTTTTCCGTCTTTGCGTCGTTTCAAATCCAGTTGCCAATGATAAAAGAAGCCACCGTTAAAAGGTCAATAAAATGAAAATAATTATTCAAGCAAACCAGTACCCTCAGACTAGACCAACTCGTAAAAACAATTTTCACGCATCAGTGCCTTTTCAGCATTTTTCCGCAAAAATCCACCGATCGAATCCAGTCGCCCCCTCATTAATTATCTCGGCGAATACCAGACGCAGGCGGCTCCTCGGGCCCAGATGAAGGATCGCACTGAAAGGTCAGAGCCAGGCGCAATCTGATTAATTGCAACCTTCCACAAAACGTCAGCCGCAAAGCCGAGCCAGGCTCGCGCGACGTTTTTCAGTCGCTAAACATTAACTTTAACGTCTGCCCGCCGACGTCTCTATATCTGCTCGGCTCGAAAAAGGAAAAAGGCCCCGTATATATCTCTTACACGCATTTCTCGCGCGCGAAAAGCGATAAAATGACTCAATCACTTACTCAACTGGAACAATATCGCGGCCCGCTGCGCCGGTAATTACGCAAAAAATGCGCGCGTCGCGGGGAGAGGATACGCGAAAATAAAAAAAAGGAGGGAGGGGGGAGGACGAGAGGGAGGAAGGCGTCAGCGCGCGGAACAAGATGTTAACGTCGCGCGTGATTCGAGTTACTCTCGCTCCCTTCTCTCCTTTTTCTCTCTCCCTCTCGGCCCTTCGACGCGAGTAACCTGTTTTTCCCGCGAGATAGGACGCGATACGAGGAGAGGAGAAGATAAAAAAAAGGAGGGAGGAGAGAGAGGAGGCGGCTCGCGCTAGTCTGAGCGCGCTGAAAATTTTCAAGATCGCCGACGTTGATAAGGCTTATTAATACCGCGCGCGGACGGCTCGGTCGTGTGTGAGTGTGAGTGAGTGTGTGTTTGTATGTGTGATGTGTGTGTAAGTGTGTATGTGTGTATGTGTGTATATGTGTGTGCGTGTGTGTGTGTGTGTGTGTGAAAGTTTGTGTGTGTGTGTGTGTGTGTGTGTGTGAGTGTAAACGCGTGCATGAGGGAAGATGCCGGAGCTCCGATTTGCCTCGCGGGCTTTCGAATAGGCAGCGCGCCGATTTTCTTTAGCTTTTTTAGGCGAGAGAGGAAAATTTTTGTTATTTGCACGAACGATCGGAGGTTCCGTTTTGAGAGTAGAGAGAAAGAAAGGGAGAGATCATGAAAGAGATGATGGTAACGCGCGAATTAGAATTTATTGGACATTAGATAAGGCTTTTGTTTATTTATTTAGTGGTGAGATTTGATGATTTTAGCAAAGCAATTTCAAGTAGCTAAACAAAGACGAGCTTATACTAAAAAATTTGCAACTGAGCATAAGGGTTATTAAGCTGAAACAAAAGCAGCAAAACAATCACTAAACGTGTCTTTATGCCGTCATTCTTCTCGACTTGAATGAGGTCGAGCTTTGAAGAGTTTTCAGAGTAAACAAACAGGAAAATATAAATAATGCACCGAATCATTCGCTCGTGTTTCCAGAGAAAGAAATACGAGTTTGGCTCTGATAAAGTGCAATCGTAGCGATTAAGAGGAGATTTCATGAGCTTGTAAAATTATTTTAGAATATTACAAAACTTATAATGTCACGTATTAGAGATAAGGGCTTAATTCTGAAACGGTATTTTAATCGGTAAATAAATATAATTATGTACGTACGCGAAGAATGCGCGGTCATTTATCTTCTACATGTATAATTTTTTTTTTTTCATTACATTAAAATCTTAATTATTAAGGTACTTTCACACATCCGGCATTTAATTACTTCCTCGAATATGCTAATTTATATGGTAAAGCAATTGAATATAAATTTTACAATGTATCGGAACTAAGATAATTCAGATAACTACGTAAAATATAGTTTAAATATCGAGACAATATTCTTCCGATATTAAACACTTTCACCAAAACTACATTCAAATTCAACTGCAAAAATTTTTCTTACGCAATCGGTACGAAGTACAAAAGTCGAGCAATGAATTTCAAACCAGGAAATAAGGCTGATGGCAACTCGTCCCGCGAACATCGTAAAATTCTTACGTGACGCCTTGGCCTTTATACCGCAACATAAGTATCGCATGCACGCTCTCAATAAACAATGCGCTTCTTTTGAAACTCGTTCGGAAAGTTGGTGCTTCTTATGATTTCTTTTTTTATTCTAAAGTGGTTTTGATTCGCAGTCGGTAGTTGAATTCTAGATGAAATTTTAACATATCGAATAAAAATTTAAATCAAAGCTCAATTATAACAATTTTTATCAAATTAATAATATTTGTGTCAAACATAGTAATATATCTTTCATATTTATTAGATTAAAAACATTAATCTGTAAAACATTGGATATCTGCAATATTTTATATTAGCGCATAAAAAAATCACAATTTTTGCGTAATGAAGAGGCTCTTATAACGTGATGTGTGGCTTCGCAATGAAAATATTTTTACGTGATGAATCTAAAATTTTAAACCTATTAAAGACTAAAAAAACTAATTTCTTTATTCTCAAGCCATCAAATATTCTCTTAAAAATCTTTCTTTACACCAAATCACATCAAACCCACATCCCCAAAATTACTTATCCACCATACTCACCCAACCCATACCTCAACTATCCATATCCCAAACTCAAAAAAAGAGTGTCAAAGTACACACGCGGCGGTTTCGCCGGCGGAACATTACACGGGACTTACCGACACACCAGCAAGACGTAACGCGGCGGCGACTTCCGCTGCCGCGACGACGCGGGATTGAATTACCTTCGCGCGAACGTTTTTCGGGCCAGGGGGGAAGGTGGCGAGCGAGGTGCATTTACGATGGCCGTTGGCCGGAAAAAAATGTTTTGCGGTTGCGCCGGCTAAATGAGATAGGCGTTATATACGAGGCGAGCTTTTTTGTTGGCTTTCACATTTTACGAGGTGACGGCACACGTCGATTTTCGCAGGTTCGTTACCGGCTTTCGGCCGCTCATTGAGCGCTATTATACGGCCTTGGAAGTGTGTTTTGAGCTTTTGTTGCTTTATTGCTCGATTTATCGCGGCTCGGGGAGCTGTTTAGAGGTAGGGGACCGCTGCGAACAGTGACATTATTCGTTTTCAAGAAAATTATAGGTACATAGTGTAATGGCTTTGTAATAGCTTTATTTATCTATAGAGCTGAGTCAAGTATTGTGTGAAAGGTAAAGAAAAGAAAATATTTTAGCCAACTCTTGTAATTTGTGTTGTAGTGTAGATAGGAATAATTGACCATTGTAATTTATTTAATAGGGGAAGCCTAGGCAAACAGTATACCCGGATAAGATGAAGTACCGAATTTTCTTGGATATTACAATAGATAGTAGCGAAATTATAGAGAATATTAATAGATAATAATTTTGTTACGCGGTATATTACATAATAGAAAAGAGTGTATATACATAAAATTATTCATATATTTTTAGTTGAAGACGAATAAAGAATGATTAAAGATTAAAATAATTGTATAAATTTTGAAAGTGTGATATAACTGGTACCGTTAAAAGTTATATTAATAATTACAGTCGAGACACTATTTTTAAACTTCTTATTTTAGTAATTTTTAACGTAGATAAAAAATAATTGATAAGCGGTCGACTAATAATAATGTTTAGGAAATGGCTATCTAGGTACCAATATAAATAGACTATCTTATTCAATCACTCATTCAAAAATATCATTCACCTATCAACCTACATCTGTCTAACCCACAAAACTCCAAAACCACCTCCTACAACCCATCACCATCCACCGAAACCACCAAAAACAAAAAAAAACCACACCAATCTCAAACACACCAGCCTCAACGCGGAAGGCTCGCTGTGCATCCTCTAGCACGCG
Source organism: Eupelmus urozonus (assembly GCA_900480035.1). Classification (NCBI taxonomy): domain Eukaryota; kingdom Metazoa; phylum Arthropoda; class Insecta; order Hymenoptera; family Eupelmidae; genus Eupelmus; species Eupelmus urozonus. The sequence goes on from UELX01001118.1 coordinate 22,088, forward strand.
CCCACCTTTCAAAAGGCGCCCCCGTCGCGGCCTGCGCTTATGCGCGATTTTAATTGCGATCGTAAATATCCTACGTGCCCGTACCACGTGTATACCCACACGCTGTCTCTCTTTCTCCTCTCCTCTACTTCGTGCGCGTTTTATACGAAAAAGAGGAGAGAGAGAGAGAGAGCCGGCCGCGCGCCAGAGCATCAGAGACGTCTCCTTTGTGAGGGCACGCTAGGAATGCGGAAAAGGAGCGCGCGCGAGCGCGATTATAGCGGCTTTCGAGCTTTTTGGACGAGGCTGTGTTAGCTGTAAGCACGGTGGCACGGTATTATGGGCGACGGATGGAGGCGTTTACGGCCGGAGTGTGGATTGATGCGGCTGATCCACTTTGTTGGGAGGACGGATTTTCGTTTCGTTTTGCGCGATTTGCGCCTGCTTTGATCAGTGGGATGATGGTTTAGAGGTGATTTTATGGGGATTTTAGTGGGGATTATTGCGATGGTTTAATTGTGGAAGGTTTGGTTTAACGATTAGATGGTTGATGACAAGGGTGAAATTTATAAACGGTTTTAAATTTAATGTAGATTTTAATCCTTAAGTATTTAATTTTCTGAATGCTGAATAAGCTCTTTTTAGCTATTAATTTATCTATTAATTAATTCTATACAGATCATTTATGCATAAAGCTTCCATTATTTTATTCGAATTAACATTTAAACTATTGTTTAATAAAAGTAACAATAAATTAATAGCAAAATTTCTGTTTAACTCAAATTATCTTTACACACATTATTTTATATTTTCAGTTTCATTATTTATAAAAGAACAACAGGCATTGGAAATCTTATTTATTTAGCACTCATAAACTAATAGAAATTTAGTGATACCATCATGTAAGAGTTAGGTATCTCTATTTTTATACAAGAACATTTTTTATTTTACTTTTTAAAAATATAAAAGTACTATTCCTCCGTCATCTGGTTAACCTTACAAATCTATCACAAAACTCACGAAAATTTTAGCGATAAGATTTATTTTAGTCGATGTCATCGATTGCGCCTCTTGTTAGAGGATGAGTTTGAGGATGCAAGCTGATCCTTTCTTGTCTCTTTGTAATTGCTCTACTACTTCTTTTTCGGTAGTAAATCTTTCCTACAGCACTCCCTATTTTAATGGGTGCTCATAAACCTTTTTTCTTACTATTTAACGCCATGACTTTGCACTTACAGTAACATGCTCGTAACTGATTGGATAAGAAAGAATTTACTGCAAAACAGTGACTTTTAGATTTTTACATTATATTTAAAAAGCAAATTTATGTAAAAAAATATTTGTAATAATTCTTTTATATTTATAATAAATGTAGAGTAATTGATACGTGAACATATATCAAATGGTGGACATTTTATTGGCAATATACCAATAGGTCATTGAATTCAACAACGTATTGAATTCTGTTATTAATATTTAAAACTAGATCTTATAAAACATAAATTAAAATTGACTGTGCATATCATTGATTTACATCAAACAGCGAAAACCTAAATCTTGGACATATATGAAGCTAATACAACAACTACTCAGCTTCATAAATTTCCACAAATAATCTACAACTTTTAACTACATGTTTTTATCATTCCCAACTATAAAAAAACATATATGTATTATTTAACAACCAATTTATAAATAAACAATTAGAACTAGTTTTTCACACCAAACAATACCAACACTCCCCATCGACTCAACCAGCAACTAAACCTTCTCTCTCCTCTCACTGTTTCAGCGAGGTGTGCGTGGACGAGGGCCAGCAGCTCTCCCTGGCCCACGGCTGTCAGTTCTACGAGGTCAGCGCCGCCGAGAGCCCAGCCGGCGCGGCCCTCGCCTTCCAGGGCCTCCTCCGCGAGGCTCGCTCCGTCCAGCTCCTCCGTGCCCTGCCCATCCGCCGGAAACTCGGCGTCCACTCGGTCTCCCGGGTCCTCGGCACGATATTCGGCAAGAACAACAACAACAACAATAACAACAACAATAACAACAACAACAACAATAACAACAACAACGGCAGCGCCAAGGACAGAAAGAAGAGGCCGTCGCTCAGCATATGACGGCTCCTCTGCGCCCTCCTCCTCGGCGCGGACTCGCGAGACGAGCCTGGCTGCAGGCAGGACGTCGTCGTCCTGAGCAGCCGCGTCTACGCGAGTCGCTGACGACTGCTTGCGTCGCGTCGCTCCAGGGCGCCGCGCACACGATTAAGTAAATGGGGACCGGCCGATCGGTCATTCGGCCGGCTGCTGCGTAAGCGGGAGCGGTTGGAAGAGCGCGCCAGACGCGTTGTTTGTGCGGGATGTGCTTCCCTCTTGGTTGATTTTTGGAGGCTTTGGTTTTTTGGATTGGAGGGATGCTTTGTCGATTTGGGGTTTTTGAATTGTTTCGCAATGGCGATGTTTTTTGTTGCGCGGATTCGTACAGCGAAAGCTGACGGTTTTCGTGTTAATTTATTTTTATTCTCGCTGTGACGCTTAAATTTTTGAAAAAATTTCGAGTAGATCATCGGTGAAAGTAAAGAAATCATTTTAATTGAACGTTTGTACATTTTAGATAGAATCAAGGAGAATCGCTGTTTAGTAATAAATTGAACAGATCGATGCTAGTGCAGAAAAAAGAACTGGATTATTATTCTGCTTTAAAATATTTTATCGACAAAGCAAACTTTTATCTAATCCATTTGTTATGTCTACCTTGACAAAGAAATTATTTTGTATCATGAATTATATTTTTGAAAGAATTTTCATTTTTATAATGCTTCTTTTTCATTAAAAACGCGAATTGTTATAATTTTTTTGTAATCGCTATGATACTTCGCTTGTATTACCTTAGAATGCAAGTATAATTATGAGATTGTATGCATTTTTAAGAAAATTCTTGCAGGAAAAATTTATAGATACAAATTTAAAGTAATTACTTGGTAGGACTGGGATGAGAAAATTTGAATTATAAAAATTTTCTTATTTGTACTTCATTAAAAAATGAATTTGAATTTTCTATAAAAAGAATTTTAATAAAAAATAAAAAAATATTTTGTAAGTTAAAGATAGTATTAAATCAGTTTCGAATTATTAAAAGAGAAAGCTTAAACTCTTTATATGAATAAAGAGAATAATCAGCGATAAATCTAGGATGCCAAACATTGGTCTTAGTCCTTCCGATTTCAAAAATAAATAAGCGAAAGTCGAAAAATCGCGTTTGGTGCATTGTATTCGTGTATATGCGTATCTGCGTGTGTTGTGTGAGTGTGATTGTATGTTTGCGTGTGTGTGTATGTGTGTGTGTGGCAAGCAGCGACGTCGAAACAGGTGAGAGTGGCGCTAATATAAACGAAGACTATTGAACAAGGAACTAAAAAGATTTAAGTTAGCTGACGTAAATATTTTGTACATATTATTAAGATTGTGTGAATGTCAAAACTTTGTGCGATTTTTATTTTAACTAATGACAAAGATTCTCATACTTCTTTATTAAATAAAACTTAGATTCAAAAGGTTATTTTATTAAAAAGGAAATTTTATTACTTTTGTTTAAGATTTTATTCAATCAAATATTATTTCATAAAGACAAAAAATAACTTTTAAAATAAAATGAAATATTATTATAAAATCAGGCATGAATTTATACTTTGTACATATTATATTTATCACAACTGGAGTTTTCAAAATAAGTACTTAAGCGTTAATTTTTTTCACCGGCCTTATCAAAAATTAAGAAAACAGATCGTCTTAATATGCTTGCTTTTACAAGAGCAAAAGACTTTTGGAATTTTTTCGATTTACCGGAAATTTATATAAGGACTAAAGAAATAATAGTTGAAAGTATATAGAGTAACAAGAGAGTGACTGCAGCATATCTGCGAGTCTTTTATAAGAATTTAAAATGTTATTATCGAAATGTTCAATTTTTCTAATGCAAGTTAAAAGTTCGCAGTTTTTTGTGTATACGAGTGGGTGGGTGCTTTAATGTCGTTAATGAAAACGAAATGAAAAATATACACGAGTTAAATTATTTATGCAATAGCGTGATTGCGATTTTTAAAATATAAAATTTGCGAAAAATTTTGAAATATAAACTAAAAATTTTAAGCTAGAATATTGTATGATTCTTTAAAAAATTTGCCAATGATTTTAATATGTCTAATCTTATAAAAAATCATAAATATTTTAAAAATTTAAAAAATTTGTACCTTAAAATCAGATTGGTAAAAAAAAACACGAAAGCAAAGCAAATTGTGATATTATTGAATTTAAAAGCCTTACAATTAATGAGAGAAAACTTAAACATGTTTTAATATTGAAATTATTATAGTAATAATAAAATGGATTTTATCTTCACGAGTAAGTTTTGTAAATCCTTATGTTCCTAAAATTTTAGAATAAAAATTTAGTGGACAATTAAATATTGTACACAAATATGTATTGTAGAATAAATAGAACGAATGCAAAAAGAGAAAATGTTTGAATTTTAAAAGTTAATAAAAATAAAAATGTTTTGTAAGGATTATAGTTTTACTATATTATGAAGTATCAACATTGTAAAATATATTTTGCTACAGCTGCGAATGAATTTTTGTAATATAAAATTTATAAAATAAGAATCTGAATATTGTTCCAATTTCTTTCTTAGTTCAGTACACAATTTATACCGTAATTCCAACGCTATTTTAAAATGATAACTATTTTTATTTGTGATTCATGTGAAAGTATATTTATAAATTTTTCAAACGAAGAATCTTTGAAATTTTTAAAAAATATTGTAACAAGAAAAACTACGAATAAGAGTGCAAGATGTTGACAGAGAGCTACAAGTGAAAAGAAAATTTGATCGAGCGCAAGCCATTGCGAATATTTCCTTGGCAACAATGCAATAAAGCGTGAAAAAGGTCCAACGATCAGAGTTTGTCGATGTTCGACCTTGTAGTTTGTACATTTTATTCCCCCTCTATACATTTTTTTACTTGTATACATGCGCACGTACACATTTATGATTATACATACATATAAATATAATATACGCATTATAGATCGCCGAAATGTCAATATTGTATGTAACGCTAGATATGTATCATAACTTTTTCATAGTGCCTTTTATTCTGTAGTATTAACCGATGACCTTTTTACCCGAGGCCTTTTACATTCCAAGTGTATATTTCTGTACATGAATTTCGCAGGACTTTTTCCGAATCCGCAACAAAACGGAGATCGTTCGATTTAATAAAAAGAAAACTGTATTGTAAGTGCTAGTCACTTGTTATAGTAAATTGAAGAATAAAGTTCTTTGGTTAGATTAAAGTTGTTTAATTAATTTTTTCAATAACCAATTCCTCATATTATTTTTAAATATTTTTCTAATAGATAATATAGGTATATTATACATTAAACCATATATTTTAAGCAGTAGGTAAAACGTATAAGTTTTCTACTGAATAGATAAAATAAAGTTTTTTTACACTTAAGTATATGATTATAGAAATAAATATGAAGATAAAAAATTAAGATGACTACTCGTTCATTTCTATGACTACTCATACATTTAAAAATAAAACCGTTAATTTTGTGAAATGAAGAAATAAGACTTATTCAATTGATGAGAATCCATAAATATATTACGATGCACGAAAATTAAATAGTAAAATAATTAAAATGAAGTACTTGAAAAAAATGAAAAATGAGAAAAAAATTAAAATAATTAGTACACTTCACGATCAAATTTACGAGATTTTTGTATTACTCGAAAGTTTATGTTAGTTTACAGTAAGAAAAAATACATCTTGAAAGCTACAGATATTTTCTTTGAAGCTTTTATCATCGCAGAATTATTTAATTACTATTCGTAAAGTCTTTACATACTGACTTATATTTTACTAAATTTTTATCGGATGTGTATAGCTTGATCTTTCTGCAAATTTAACGTTTAATAAAGTATTTTAAAATTGTTTTATAAAAGTGTATGGATCAATTTGGACCAGTCATAAAATAGTTTTTTACGTAAGCAACTGAAAAACTTTTTCACGTGCATATTTGTTTTAGAAGAAAACAGAACAAATATAAATAAATGTCTTTCAAATCAAAATTCTAAATCCAGTTATTTCTTTAAAAAAGCATTTTATCCCTATAAAAGATTTTTGAAGCTGGTTCTCGTAATAATATACGTAAAGAAACTATAAAACATAAGTAAAGAACATAATTTATTGATTCCCTTTATTCGACTTCTGAAGTATTCCTCTTAACAACTTAACGCGTCTCAAAAGAAACTTTACCCTGAAACAAAGTGAACTCAATATTGTTTAGCCGAAAACTGGCAAAACTGGATCGGCCGACAATTAATCCGAGTAACGAAGTAGCGATTCGGGCCAAGGTCTTTCGTCAACGGTGCATTAGCGTAGCAGCATAGCTCATGCTGATGATACTGAAATATAAAGCTCAGATCGCGAAACGCCGGCGCTCGGCCAGCGACAGAGGCTCACTAATATCCCTTTTTTCTCCGTTGACACCGATCACGTTTCACTCTACTGTTACTGTTTTTAGTGGATGGCATATTGTTTTTACGTTCAAATTATATTAGCGTTGTATAAGTGAAACCTAATGTGTACTTACTATATTCATGTTGAATGTTTTGGTAGAATTTTAGAGTTCTTATTATCGCATTCTTTCGGAATACTATAAAATTTAAGCCAACGACACTACGCTGTGTATCTGTATCGGTAATGTACATAAACATTCAATTTTCAATCTCTATAAAAATATTTAATACTAAAATTCGCCATTTTCTCGATCATTATACGCATGCAAATACTAAAAATTATCTAAATTATCCTCTCGAAATAAGTTAAACAAATTACACCAATACACTTATCGAAAGCAAAATTATCGCGTTAATTACGTTCTCTTTATACATTGTTTCTTGCATACCCTCACCACCTCAACCATTTCAAAATACTTTCCTCAAAAGCAATTGCAAAAGGCAATATCCATAAAGCAGAATCAATGACCCTCCCGAGCATCGCTGCATATCCGAAAATACGAAATTCCTTATCTCCACGCGCAGCTTGGAACAAATGAGCGCAGAACGCATATAACGCGCTCGCCGTGCGAGTAAGTGAATCATAAAGCTGCCGCGCGCCTACGGCCAGATAAACTTGACATTGTAAATTCAAATCGCGCAGCTGGAGCGGCGTGCGTTAATTAAAAAATAAAAGAGAGCCGGAGGGAGAGAAAAAAAGCAGAGCGCGCGAGCAGGCGACGAAGGAGAGAAAGTGAAAGAAATTCCGGCGCGAAAACGGGGAACGTGAATCAGAAATTTCGTTTATAAATCTCATCGCTCGGCGCTGATGTGCACTTTCATCGGGCGCTCGAGTGTCTGTGAGTGTGTGTGTGTACAGCTGACCGAGAAAAAGAGGAACGAGATTGCGCGAAGAATGAGAATTTTGAAAGAAAGGGAGATCATTTTCGGCCTTGTTGTTTTTTGCGGCTACTCGTTTGTTGTGCTTTTATGCTAATTTCGCTCCTCGGGTATTGCTTCCGTCGAATTTGCTGACTCGCGATTATTGCGTAATTTTAATGCGGTTCTTTCCTTTTCCTTTCCGTGCCGGCGCGCGCGAGAGGTAAAAGTGAAAATTGAAATTTTTTTTTATCTTAAGGTTTAATTTTACGCTGGCATTCCGTGTAAGTACATACCCGCGGTATCGCGGCTCGACAAAAATTATTAGTGTTTTCACGGGAAATAACAACTTCATTACGTTAATTACTTTCGTTTTCGCGCTCGGTTCATTTTTATATTTTCATTTGTGTTGTAATCGGTACTGAATCTTATATGACGCCGTTCTTTTGTATATGTTAAAAATAAAAAATTAGACAATTTTCAGATATATGATAAGTTACTGATAATATTTATAATAACTATAATAAACAAAATAGAAATTAAAAAATATCATGTCTTTGTTCAACAATATTGTAGAATAATTATAAAAATCCAATAATAACGATCAAATAATGTAAATCAATAATTATCTAACATTAACTTTATATCAAGTTTTAAATCTAAAATAAAACACCGATCAATATCTCTAACTCCATCTCCGATAATCCCACCAATCCCAACTCTCCACATCAAAACCCAATAACCCACAAAACCCAAAACCCAAAACCCCAACCCACTCACACCACCTCCCCGCATCCACAACTCAAAAACCCCAACTTAAATCCAGGCACGCGAGGAACGCGCGAGCGCGGACATCCGCAAAAAAAACTCCCACTCGCGTCGCGAGGCAAAAATTCTTTCTGCCGTCGATCGCGGAATTCCCTCGGTCGTATACCGCCTCTGCGTCGCGTCGCTGCTGCAGCGGCTCGCTCGCGGGGCTGTCGACCTTCCGGCGAGCGCGCGCACTCGACATATAACGAGCGAAGCCCGAGATATGCAAAAAGGAGGCGAGCGCGTTCAGAGTTCGTTGGCTGCGCGCGCGCGCGTGCGTACTATTTTCGATGCCGAAGGAGTAGTCGCCTGGATTTATCATTGACGGCTTATTTTCGGCAGTGCGGCAGAGGCTTGTTATTCCCGCGGGCCTGTGTGGCATATTATAAAAGTGCGCCCGGCGCTTCCTTATTCTGGGGTTTGTTGCTGGGTTTTGATGAGAGAGTTTGCTGTTTTTTTTTAATTTTTAATAAGTGGGTTTGGGATGATTGGAATTTAATATAATAATTCGTTTTATATTATTGTAAACTGAGTGTAGTTATATCAAAAATAACATTTTTATATTGATAACAACGATTTTAATTGTTGACATTCGGACACGATGATAAATAAAATAACAGATTCTTAAAGACAATGGAAAATATTTGCTTTGAGTTTCATTTGCACATACTTAACGAGCTTGCGGAGCTTTTAAAAAAAGACCCGTTTATTTTAATCTAGTTTTATTTGTATAAAAGTGTTTGAGAAGTGTGGCGCCGGGGCGTCAAGTCCGTTATTCAAACATTTTTATTTCCCTCCAACGCTTCATGAATGAACGAGCCAAACAAAATTAGCCGCCAACTAAAAAACACCGTCGCTTTTTTCTACCTAAACTCCACAAATCCAACGTAAACACACGCGCACGCAAATACCTCATCCATATTTTGTCATCCCGGCGCATCTGGAAGAAAGCAGGACTCGCAGCAGACTCCCTTAATAAAAGCAGCTCGCTAATAAAAATATCAAACCTGACTCGACGACTGTCTTTTCGACGCTCGTCACATTCGCCAAGAGCAACTTTTTTTTTTGCTCTCAAAGACACGTGCGCGCGGCTTCTACTTCAGCAGCATTCGGGAGAAAAAGAGCCCGTAAGATTCGATAAGCGGAATGAAACTGAAAGCGAAGTCTCGTGTTGCCTCGCGCGCTGATCCTTTGCAGACGTGCTTCGCTGGCAGGTTCGCGCTTAGCTGCCCGGGTATTAGCTTACGGTTGTTCTTTCGTTTTGCGTCTGGCGACTTCTAGCTGCGTTCGTTTACACTACTTTGGGTACAGTCGGTTTGGGGGAAGTGTGAGTAATTAATGATTTTAGATGTATCGAGAATTTTTTTTTTCTGTAAATTATATATATTTTGATATTTGGGTTTTAAATTTTGAAATTCTTCGAGTGGAAGATAGTTCTGGCAAATTGTATATGTTAAAGGACCAATGGGGACTGGTACGGAAATATCCTCTACATGAAACATTCTATCTTCTATTACTATATATTGAACGATAAAGGGACGATGCGCGCGCCGTTGATATTTATTGCCGTGAATCGCGCATCGAGATGAGGAACAATGTCGCCGCAGTATATAAAACGCCCTGTCGGGATGTTTCTGCTAGTGCGGTTCAAACTCCTTCGACGGATTCTCCTCTCTTGTCGTGTCTATAATTTAAAGAGAAAAATTCTGAATTTATAGATTATTGCGATAAAAGCGCAACAACGAAAATACTGCTTTAAGCTTTTTTATATACTAGCTTTCAAAATACAAATAATTTAAAAAAATTCTTTTTAAAGCTTTCTTATACCAATAACAAAGCAATCCTACCTCAATATTAAAATCCAATTAAACAAAAAACCTCAAACTTTCGTCCAGTCCACAAAACAGCCCGTAAAAGCACTAACCCTCCCACTCTCCTCTCCATCTCCTAGTTGCGGCCCTTTGCGCCCAGGCAAATACCCACACACTCGCGCTGCTCGAGTCTCGGCCTCATGTCCCTAAGCGCTCGAGCTCGCGGGCACAAGTCGCCGCTTGTACGATCGGGAGATTTAATAAATCGGATTGGCAATCGGTGCGCCAGCGCTTGGCGCGGATATTGTATGCGCGGGCTTATCTCCCGGCTCTCTCTCGCGTGCGGCCGTTTCTCGCCGAGCTTCGATATAGCAAGAAAAAGAGGGTACATTATATCGATGCTTATACGATTGCGGATGGCTTTCCCGTGTTGCGAGATGGTACTGGCCTCGTGTAAGACTGTTGGCGCGCGGGGAGTGTGTATGCAAAAGGAGGAAAAGCGGAGAAGTCTAGGAGAAGCGGGGAGACGCTTTGGGTTCGATGTTCGGGCTTGGGGTTTTGTTGGGTTTGTTTTTTGGGGATGGTGGAGAGTGGATTTATGGATTTGAGGGGTTTGATGGTGAGTGGATAGGGGGTGTTTTTGAGCGGGTGTATGGTGAGATTTGTCTTTTGGAGGCTTTTTGATGAACTTTTGGCGCTTGGCAGGAATTATTGGGTTATTGAGAGTTACTATAAATATTTTATAGAGAGCAATAGCTAAAGAGTTTATAATTATTTTTAGTAACGATTTTAAATAATTAATTTTTAGTAAAATTTGATTATAAAAGTAGACAAAAATTGTATATTTGGACAAAATACAGGATTTCTTATTGTGTCATACTTGAAAAATGTAAAAAGGTATAAAAAGTAAACTTAAAGAAATTGAAGTAAAATAAGGTAAAAGAGAAAAAGAATTTTTAAAGACACACTTTGTGATCTAGAGTAAAGTAAATAACTGAATATTTCGAAAAAGATTTTTTATAATTTGAAAATATAAAAACCAAAATTTGCTTATATAAATTCAGAAACTTTTAAAGTTAAGTGAAATTAAATAGAAATAAAAGCTGAATAATATAATAATATAATAATAATATAATGTGTTGAGATTATTCTGTATAGCTGTATAATATCTCTTGAGGTGTAAATATAAATAAAATATATTTGAAATATTTTAAATTATATACATATGAAAAACAGAAAAAACGAAAGAAGAAAGGTACGCGATATACAAATCGATCTTTACTTCACTCACTGGAGAAGCCGAATCTATAATGGGACGTTTCTGCGCTCTAGTCAATTGTTCCTTAGTCGATTGTTTTATATTTCTAGGCCTTTATGAATTATTATTTGAATTACTTATTAATCCCAAATCCGCTTAAGTTTCATTTATTTGAGTTATAATGAAAAAATGTTAATTAAACCGATGTAGAGTTTTTGATTAGAAGTGAAAATTACTTCAAGAATATCATATGAGTTTTTGAATTGATAAACCATAAGACACACATATGTTATTATTTTAAACTACTTTATTTTCTAATTAATAAATTTACCTACTTTAGATCTGTTTCCCATCCTAAATGCATAAATATCCCGTGCACCCACAACTAAACTCTCAAAAAAATCCATCAAGAAACCCACAACTCCTCCAACCCACAGTAGAAATCGCTATCCAACCGCTCGCGCCGGGATCCGCCGCGGCGCAGCCGCTATTATTCGTCCGATGATCGGGCCCGATTTCGCTGATTGTCCCTGACGTAACTCTCCCATTCCCATCGAACCAGCGCAGCTCAGCACGCGACTTGGACCGCTCCAATTCGTGATCACATAAATTAGAAACGAGCGGTCCCACTGAGAGACCCACATAACAATCGAGCTCTCTCGGTAGCGTCCGAATTTTCACTGCACGTCCGCGACCCCGCCGCTAACCTATCCCCGAATTTTCGTCGCGCCCCCCTGCCTGCAGAGCCGCGGGTGGTGTTTATACGGCTCTTTTTTATCCGGCCACCGCTGCGGCAGCTGTGTTAGGTTCTATGACACGCGAGTGCTTCTTTCTCCGCGAGGTTCGGGTTTCATAAATCCGCGCGTGCGCGCGTTTCTCTCGCGACGAAAGAGAGAGAGAAGCGCTTTCGCCTTGGGTAGGCTTGTATGTTGCGAGGAAAAAAGGAGGATGCGCCCCGACCGCCGTTGGAGAGCGAGCTCGGTGGAGGCGGATGATAGAGGAGGATGGTTGGGTATGTCGATTTTTCTTGGGTTAGGTTGTTTGCTTTGATGGGTTTTTTTATTGTGGTGATGGAAAAATGGGTGGTTTCGTCGGTGAGTTTGAAATTTATGTCTGTGGATTTGTGGGCGTTTGATATTGGATAGAATTGCATAAATTAATGATTTTCTGGGACGTATTAATATTTGAATTTCGAGACAAACAAAATGAAAGGTATGCTGTAAATGTACATATAGGCGTTGTATATAAGTGTGTATAAAGAAAAAGTCGTGCCATTAGCGATAAAATTGAGTTGGAGTATTTCGATTTATTTTTTTACCATATTCAAAAACTTCTCCCTTACGAAAAATACAAGTTATCGAATGCCCCAATTTAATATACTTGGAATGAGTAATGTGTAATGATATTTAGAATATCAGATTGCGTTCAGAGAAAATGTATAAGTATGCAAATGAAACTTGAGTAACTATGTCTTGTAGTTTATAGTACAATTTTACTGATACTGAGTTTAATAAATGTGAGCGAGGCCATTAATGCAGTAAATAAGCAAATAAATAACTTTACAAAATATCGCAGTTAATAAATTAATAATATGCATATAAAAACAATCATAACCCACAATACCAACGCTACCAATAAATAAAATCAATGTCAAGATCACAATCCTTCTGTCACGGTCAGTCCTCCGGAAACTCATACCCCTTCCATAAATCGCGTTTATTATTCCAACTAACAATTCTTTTCAAACACCATCTTAATAGCACACTACGAAGAACCAATCTGACGGCGGTCTGCGTCAATCGACAAACCGTCATCCCTGACGCATAACCAAAAAAGTCGTCGCTCGTCGCTTTCCGTCGGTCCCACGCGTCGACGGAACCCAGAAATTCCATCGCAGCCGCGAGTTGAACGCTCTGAAAATCGCGGCCGGAGAGCAAACGAAAACACCGCAAGAATTTCACAAGCGCTATACGGTAACCGGCGATATTTCCGTAACGTTCCTCGCGAGAAAAAAAGCCTCATTGTTCGGGCTCTCTTTTTCGGCACTTTTATGACAAGCTGAAATTTCAGGCTTCATTTGCCTATAATGTCTGGCTACAAGCGGCGCCTGTACCGCTACGCGCGCTGCTACAGCGGCGCGCGCCGCCGGGGCTATATGGAGAGAAAAAAATGCGGCGCAAGAGAACGCCGAAACGTAACTATATAACCCCGATAAAACAAGCGCTGGGCCCGCGACGCATTGTATGTAAACTATGAGGCTTCTTGCAAAACTGCCCGCGTGTGCTGCGGCGCTGGGGTTTTATGTTAATGCCGAGTACTCGAAACCTTTGAACTTGGAACTTCCGGTATATATCGGTGGATCTAGAGGTGTGCGGTATCGTTATGGATCGGAGGTAGATGTGGATCGTAAAGTTTGAAATTAGATGGTGTTTCGTGGTTTTGGGATGTTTTTGATTTTGGAATTCCTTTAATAATCTCAGGAAAATAAGTGCTGGAAAAGAAAAGTGCTTTGTCATGCCAAATAATATCGAGAAAAACAAACGGTTAAGGATAAGACACCTTATAGCCATCTTATCATAAATGATCTCACCTCATCACAGTCAGCATCTGAAAAAAGCCTAACTTACCGACGACCCATCCATCAGTCTAAACTCGCAGGCTCGCCAGCACCTCAGCACGTACACCGTAATTAGATACACCCACGTGACCCTTCTTAAAAGCAATCCTTATCTTCCGGCGGTTAATCCACTTCTTTCTCCATCTCATCCATCCAGACGATAAGGACCAGCGTGCGCGAACGGTATATCAGGCGTACACGGAAACACGTTTGTAGTCGCGGTTGAGATCGTGATCCAAGGTTAAGGGGTCGCGCCACTGCACCTTGCGTGCACACTCGTAGCCGCACCTTTGTGTGTTCGAGGTGTATTATGGAAAGAGTGAGAGAGGGAGGGATTACGGTACTTTTTCGAGGGCTGATGGTGGTGGGTTTGGAGCGAGTGGTGATTTAATTATTTACTTTAGTGAGTTTTACAGTGGTTGTTGAAAATTTTTTGATGAAAGTTTGATAAGTAGAATCAGACGGGTGTGGTGAGACGTTGACAAAATCCCCTATTGTTAAAAGTCAATGACTGAGTAAGGAAGTCAATTGCTGCAAGTAATATTTTTACCATTTACTTTAACGAGTTATTATTTGCTATATTTTTTATTTTAATAAAAAGATTTATAAAATAAAAAAATTTTAATTAAACAATTATTTACATATATTAAAGAATTACTTTTTATTAACATGATACAATACTTAATTTCTACTTGGATAGCAAAGTTAAAGTAAACCTGTAAAAATATTAATTATTCGATTTTCTATTCGTGTACATAGTAATTTAAATATAAAATAGACTATCGATTGTTCGTTACTAACCCGATAGACCATATATATTAACAAAATAAAATGGTACTAAAATATTTTGTCTTGAACAAGCTAAATATAATGAAGTTTGAATATCGTGACTACAAAAACTTTAAAATCGACAATAATATTAACAGAAGTTATATGCAGCACATATTAATTATTAATATTTAGCTGACGAATATACAATCTCATATTATTTAAAAAAAAAAAATTAAAAATGACAGTATATAAAATAGAATCTAATTTAATCGGTTAATGTCCAATGCAAGTAGCAAAGAAGCAAGCAGTAAAGAACTGTTGTTTTCCATTTTATATAAATATGAATAAATATAAAAATAATTTTTTTTTAAATTAGTTTAATAACTTAACACAAAAAACACTTTCCACTTGAATGCCAAAGTGAAAATAAAACTGTAGAAATATTGAATATTCGATTTTTTGCTCTATTACATAGTGTTCCAAATACGAAATAGTCAATTGCTTGGTACCAGCAAGACATACCATGAATAAAAATTAATTTAAGTTCTAAAATTTTTCTTTTGAAGTAAATGAATTGGATTAGCAGCATGTATTCAAAAGAGTAATTTACCAACAAATATAATAAGCATCAATACTTATTATGCACGAAAAAAAACTTAGAAATTCAAAACATGGAAGTAAAAAATGTTTTTATTTTAATTTTTATATTAAAAATATTATTTTGTAACAGTGCAGAGAATAAAATGAAATATAATTTATTTGGTTCAAAAATCAAAGATGAAATATTACATTTTTCAGTAAGCAATTTACTCAAATGATTCTATACTACTATTTTTTTTAAATAATATTTAATAATAATTTTTATAATTTAAGGCATCAATAATCAATCACTGTTTCGGAAGAAGCAGCAGTACAACTATTATTTTTAGTAGTTCAAATAATGATAATATTCTGATTAATTTACTTTCACCCGCTTTACCTTTGCTTCTCTTTCAACATGGTAAAAGTTTTGAATTTAATAAATACAAACGATTTGGTACAATCTATTCTGAGTCTCATTTGAATGAGACGTATATCAAGAAAATGAACCGTCCTGTGCAAATTGTTGCTATAAGAGTCATCTATAATAAAAATCTCATGATAATTTTACAAGAGTTACGGGAATCTATTTGGTGGAATCATCGGGCAATTTTTTTGATAATTAACGAAAATAATGAAAATAATTGCAAATTAGCAAATACTTTTTTAAAATCAATGTGGGCTTTTAATATTTTATCTGCAATATATCTTTGTTGCAAAAAAAATAACAAATTGTTTGCTTATACTTTCAATCCTTACGCAAGTATAGCACCAGCATTTTGGAATAAAATACAAGAAAGTAATTCATTTTACAACTTTTGGTTATTACTAGAACAGCAAATTAACCATTCTTCAATTACCTTTGGTACGTATTTGATTAAAATTAAAAGAAATACGAGTCACTTTTTAATATTCATTCCTGAATTGATTCATTATTTTATTAGATTTATTTATTATTTTACATTTCACAGATAATTCATTTTGTACCAGTATATTTTTCAATAAGACATATAAATTAAATAGCTATAATCTTAAAGCAGTCATCCCTCATATTCCAAATGTTAAACAAATGGATATAACCAAACCTGGTTACGACAGATGCATAGCATTGGCTCCAATAATTATTTGTTCTGTATTGAAAATTATGAACGCTACTATAACAGTGAAAAAAAATAAGTATATTGGTTTTATAAATGATCAGGGTCTACCGGAAGGTTATTTCAAAGATGTGCTTCTGGACAAAGTAGATATTTTAATGTCTGGAACTTTTATGCGGAGTTTCTGGAAATCTCAAACCTATCCTTCGGTTGTAGCTATTTTTAAAATTGTAACGGTAAACAAGTTTGGAGAATATGGTATTAAAATAATTTTCTATTTTACTTTCAAAATTTGGTTACTTCTAGTACTGTTTTGTCTAGTACTGATAGGTCTGTTGAAGTATGTTATAAAACTATCTTTATTCGAAACAACTTTAGAATTTATCAGAATAATGATAGGCCAACCAACTCCTAAGAGACCTCAAAGGTTATTTTACAACGTTTTTATTAGTATCGTATTAACTGGTCTTATCTTGAACAATTTTATGCAAAGTTTTTTGACCGCAACTTATAGTAGTGTTCCGACTAAGATGTTGATAGATTCAGTGGAAGATTTAATCAAATCAAAATTAACTATATATGGAAGCGAAATTTTTGAATCAATTGTGATGAACGAAATAATTTTAAATCGTTATCAATTAGAAGGTAAGTCTTTGAACTGCCTTGATCGTCTAAATAGAGGTGAACAAGTAGCTTGTATTACATTTAAAGACATTGCTATTGATTTTACGGCTAAAAATTTGCTTGCTCATTTTTCGAAACAGAATTTCTTTGAACGATATATGTGTTATACAGTTGCTGAGGATTTTCCTCTTCTTCATAGAATACATTGGATCTTAAGAAGCTTCAATGAAGCAGGAATCATCATATATTTTTATGACCGCCTTTGGAAGTATAAATTGAGAAGGTTCAATGATAATGTTGAACCACAGAGCGTTAAGCTTACGTCCGTTCACTTTTACATTTTATTAGGTGGATGGGCATTATCATTCTCTGCAATAATAATTGAGATGGTATGGAATAAAATGAAAAACATAAAAATAATAAACGTATATAAAAAAATAAAAGTAGACAAAAATTTTTGGATGAGAACTTAAGAAGCTGTCGTATCCGTATAACTCTGTACTATGTACTGCTCGAATACAGCATCGCACTGCTCGAGCTGCCAGCTTTAATCAAACAACGAGGACAATCTTTGCGTTGCTCGGGAAGCATATAAGCATTGTTCACGCTGATCAGACTGCTCGGAAAATGTTGGTAATCGCTCAGGCTTTGCGATAAACCGTTTGTTAAGCCCGTGTAAAAGCTCGTCAGAATTTGAAAGAGCTTGAAAAGCTCGAGCGAATACGCAGAGCTCCGGCGGACTTGCAGATTTGCTTGCGTTCACGGGCCAAGAGAACGAGCCACTTGTGCTTAATTGACTCGAATCGAGCTCAAAAGTTTGAACTTTTGCACAGGCTTATGTATTCACGCTGCACGAGTCAACCAGCCGCGTGATCGACATTGAATTATTGGGTGCTCAAATGAGTACAGGGCAGAATTGTTCGCACTGTCAGTACACTTGCTCTCGTCCTATCGACTCCTTCGGAGCACTTTGTAAAAGTCGTTAGGCAAAACCAAGAGGAACAAACCAGACAAGAAACTAGCCTTAAGGTGCACGCACACACCAGAACTCTGAAATTTAATACCGAGCCTGTACCAACGCTCTTTCTCGCTCTCAATTGTCCGCGCATACTCGCTCTTACCCTTATAGGGCTATACGCGGTGGACTGTTTCAGCGCGCGAGCTGGCCTATACGCGGCTTTGCACTTTGTTGCCTGCTCCTTTTTCACGTTTTAGATTGTGTAATAAAGTGTTGTCGAGACATTTTTGCGAGCTACAATTTTTTCTATTACGAGGAGAGATAGGAAAGGGTTTCCGGGATCGCGGAGAACGCAAATGCGTTTTAATTAGTTGGGAGATAGGATCGGTGAATTTATGTATGCGCGATTTTACGATTGGTTTATTGTTCGCTTGGTGACTACAATAGACACATTTTTAAGTCTATTTTAGTGTAATTGTTGCGTTATTAATGTTTCCATATAATTTATATTTTATCGAGCTAACATTATTATTTAACTATTAATACTGTTAAATGCCTTTCACGGTTATTCGCTTCAAATTTCCCTTGTTCAAATTAATAACAGTACTTAACTCTAGCTGTATTACTTGCGAATTTCCAAGCTGCAAATTGAGCTTCGTGAAGTGCGTTAAGAAAAACAACGTCAACGTTTATAGTTACCCCAGTAAATTTTGCCGTATCGGCTAGCGAAACCTATAATTTTTCCTAGTCATGATTAACGTCCGGAGATACGAGCCACTCGCGCCGAGTGTCAAGAAAGACGGACGACAACGAAAGTGGTAAATTCACGCGTCCGGATTGTTATGAAGACGTTAGACACGTCAGTTTCACGGACTAGGAGAGCGGCGTGCGCGCATACGTGCAGATGGCAGGTATAGGTTTGAGTCTGCCGTGATTTTCTTTAGTTTGATATTATAATCATCGGTTGTCGATATGGTCTATCGTTCAGAGCAGATGGATTTTTTTAGGGGTTTATAGAATTTTTTTATCGGAGATGCGTGTTAAGTTATAATTTGATGCTTAACCATCAATTCTCTTGAGTGTACGATTTGTTCAAATAAAGAATTTATTAAATAAAAGAATGCTGATATAATTATTTAAATTTTTGATAGTTATGATTTTTGTTATATATTTTATGATTTTTATACTGACATAATATAATATAATAAATTACCTTTGCAAATAATGTAGTTTTGTTTGAAAATCAGTAAAAATCCACTACTTTACAGCTAAAATCCTGCAACTATATGTTGATTAGTTGCAGCATTTTAGCTGTACAGTAATGAATATTGACGATGTATCAGTGAATCTCACTGAATTAAACTTACAGAGAAAACACTCTCTCTTTCTCTCTCTGCTCGACAATTTTCCAAAATCTACAATCCCAGCCCTCGATCCAACAAACCTGAAACATCGGAATAATTACTCTCCGCTCTGCGCGCTCCCAGCACTCTAGCCTGTTTACAGCTGGTACGACGACTTTAGGGGGTGTGTGCGTGTGGGCAGCCGGTCGCGCGAGCGATAAATCAAGAGCGCTTAGAAAAGGCTCGGAGGCGAGCCTCGTAAAGGGCTGACGGCGCACGTGGCGAGCGCGCGAGCGCGAGAGCAGCCCGGTAATTGGGGTCGATCGGGCCCGCGGCCGCGCCGAGGCGTCTTCTAAGACTAGACACTTGTCGTATACTCTGCGCGCCTCTCTCGCGAATCTCGTATATCTTGGGGCTTGTATTTATCGCTCGGGAGACTTACAAGAGCGTTGCTCTCGAGAGAGTGGAACGATGTTTTCGAACTGTTATGAGTTTTGGTTCGAGGTTCATGCAGTGATTGGGCTTTTGTGATGTGGTGTATTGGGGTTTTTATTGGAGGTGGGGATCGCGCGTTGGTTGTTGGATTGTTGATGATAGGCGTATTTTGGGAGCAAGTATTTATATTTTTTTTGTGCAAGTATGATTTTTTAAATGGTGTCTCGATCTACGTTTTTTAAAGATACGATTTGTTGAAGAATCTTTCTTATGAATATTAATAATTGTATTATTTAATTGAGTATAGTTAAGATTTTCATAATTTTAGATAATTTCAAGGATTTTATATCTCAAGTGTAACAGTGGCAGAATATAAGGAAATAAGTGAGATAAAAAATGAATATTGAATTTATGTTATGAAAATAATTCGTGAAAATAAATTACAATTTTGCCTGTAATTTTGTTTTTAAATTTCAAAATAAATTGATAATTATTTAACTATTCTATACAATAAACAAATGT
Organism: Eupelmus urozonus; assembly: GCA_900480035.1. Taxonomy (NCBI): domain Eukaryota; kingdom Metazoa; phylum Arthropoda; class Insecta; order Hymenoptera; family Eupelmidae; genus Eupelmus; species Eupelmus urozonus. The sequence continues at coordinate 42,326 of UELX01001118.1, forward strand.
ATTAGTGATTAAGTCTTCCAAGACTTTTTAATCAATGAAATTATATTTAATTAAATACAACCGACTACAATAACTCATAGAACCTTCATAAGGATCTCTTACGTTTTATAGGCTCTATGAGAACATATAAAAATCCTGGGGCGAATGAATCATGCGAACACTGTACGACTCGTCCGCGTTTAAATCGCATAAGTCGCCGACTCGCATATTATCATAAATCTGCGGTACAACAATTCAGTGCCCACAACGACGTGTATAGCTTAAAACCATTCGTCTATGCGCTGCTCTCGTATAAGCTTACGACCATGTTACATCGATGAATCGTCACTTAACATTCCTTTCCGAGTCTTTCTGCTTTTAGATCCACTAATTCTGGTCATTAAATAATGATTAACTATTTCAGGTTATTAACATTTTTTTAATCATCATTGAAGAAAAAGTGGCTTCCATATTTTTTTACCTGCTGAATAATTAATATAATTAATCCAACCACAATTAACTCTATTTATATTCACTATATTAAATGGAAAATTATTAAAAATTTTTTTGAATTAATTTTTTTTCTGATTTTAAAACGTCTAGTAAATACGAAAAATTAATTTTAAAATAGTCTAGATGATATTTTCATTACTCATCTATAAAACACCCACTTCTATAAAAAAAATCATCATATCAGCTTTTCCACACCAGCTTAATTCACTCTGAAATTCAAGATCGGCATCACCACCCGCACTGTAAAACGGGAAATTACCTCGAGGACACGCGCTCGCAGTCTCTTTAGTTCGCCCTTTGCTCGTCGTACTCTCCGCGATATACATCCGCGCTGGCGCGCGCGAGCGAGCGAGATATTCGTAACGGAACGCGGAACAGATCAAAGCGGGGCTCTCAGCGTAGGCATGTAAACGCGCGCGCGCGCCTCGGATTTATTATATCGCTTTGGTCCGATGTGTTTGTAGATGCGCGCGACGTGGTTATGTAGATTCGTGGTGGTGGTTTTTGTTTTTAGGGTGGTTTTTGTGGTTGTGATGTTTTGTGATGAGGAAATGCGTGAGCGTGTTTAGAATTTGGAAATTATGAGATCAGTTTAATTGAAATAATTGAATTTGATTTGCTTAATGATTTCCTTGCATTTTTTTCAAAATACTTTCCTTTATTCAATTATATTTTTCAATTAAAAAAACTCTTTCAGTCAAATTTTATTCATAAAAGTTAGTAATAAAAATAGCATAATCCTGCACAATCCTTTTCGACCTCCATATTTTACTTTCAATATCCACGGCCATAACATCCTTTTTATTACGGTTATTGTAATTGAAGTTTTCCATTAGGATTTCAAAGTATTCCGAAGTACACTATGAAAAGGCTTATCAAAAACGATCCCTCTCAACCACCACCTTCCCCCCATTCATAAACCCAGCTCCAATCTCAAAAAACCATCCTAAAAGCACCATCCAAGCAATAAAGATCCGCGCGTAACTTCAGCGTCACATAACACTACCACATTCCGCCCTACAACTCGCCATAACAATATACTCGACTCCTCTCCAACCTCCTAAAAAAAAGGCAAAATCACATCGTTTGGCAGTACAGTAAATCGAGCAGAGTGTCCCCGGCGTAACACACTTGGAAACAATATCGCTGCCCTCGCAGCGTATAAATTAAAATGGCATCTTTGTGTCCCCTAAAAGGCTCGGCATAAGCGCTCCTCCGCGCGATATAGATATTTCACGTCGCTCGGCGTTATAAAGTACATAGGCGCGCGATCAAAGAGCGCAAAGGGGGGAGGCTGGAAAAATAGGAAGAATGCCGAGACGCGCCGTGTGCTTGCGCGCAGGTTGTGCGTCTGGGCGCGCGTGTGCGGTCGTTGCTGGGCTGTATGAATAAAGTGGCAGCGCGGCGCCAGCGCATTGTCGATATATATCGGCTTGCCTCGAGCCATTTGTACCGTAACCGGGCCCGATCTGGCTGTATGGGATGGCGGGGGTGGGAGCTGGGATTGTGGGTGAATGCTGGGAACGGGATTTTTGAGGTTCGGGGTGTTGGGATGGGGGATTGGATTTTTGAGAAGGGGAGTTTCGAGGTGTGTGGGTGGAGGTTTTTTTGTGAGGTTTTTGCGAATTGTTTGCGGGGTTTTGAATGCGCGATGTTGTAAATTTTATACTATTATGGAGGTTCTCTTTGTATAATCAAAGTAACTGAATAAAGATTAAAATATTTACAAGGTACGTAAAAATATAAATGATTTCAGTTTTTCCATTCAATTTTTGATATTATATTAAAATTTTTTGATGTAAGAACTGTTTTTCAGTTTTTAAGGAGTGGAGTACTGTACATAAAAATTGGAAGTAATTTTATTTGGAAACTTGTAAACCTGCAATTGCCGATAACTGAGCATAGTATAGATAAGTGCAGCTTTTTTAAGGATCATACTTAAACCTTGGCCACTTGCTTTATGGAAAATATCTCTTAGAATTTTAAAACGATTTGTGATCTAATGATACAAAGCTAACTAACATTTAGTTTGAATGGTCATATATACTTATTTCCATAAACAGTGTTTGGATATTGCAGAATCCAAGGATAACTAAGTTTTTGTTATTGAAATTTCAAAAATATAGGCATTTCTTTATTAAAAAAGACCATAGCGAATGTGATCAACTGTGTGATACACTATGTACTAGACTTCGTTAAATTTTACTAATAAAATAAAAATGTTCATTTTAAATTTCTCCTTAGATTTTGTAACGCATCTCCATTTTTTAAGCCTCTTCCCATATCACCCACACCCTCAATAAAAAAATCAGAACAATAATAACACACAAATAAAAAAATCTTCCCAGACAGAAAATTACACTGTCCTCGATTCGCCAACTAGCATTAGGTTCGCAGCAATTTTGATTTACTGCCGAAAACCCATAGCGCGCCTCAGAAGCTTTCTGAACTTTTCCAGGCCCCCCATTAAATTTCTACCGCGACTCGCCTATTATCACGGATAACACCAAGCAGAAATAGCCATTATCATTGCGGTCTCGTCGGCCACGTGGATACGGGCGCGTTTGATTTTAGTTCGGCTGTAAATAATCGAGCCTCTCGCCGTGTGTATGATATAATTACATGTGATTAGCGCAGCCTGGAGGAAGTGACGCTGCTTTATTCGAGCGACGTCGCGCGCTCCCAGCCTAATCGTAACTCATTCCCTGCGCGTTCTCGCCACTGCGGTGGCTGCATCGAGCTTTGCCACCGAGCCCCGCGTGCAAAGCTGTGGGAGTCTTTGGAATTCTTCGGGTGGTTATTTTTATAAAATGCTTACTTTGAGAATTTATAACTGTGTATGGGCGAAATTTGTAGCCGTGGAATTTTTGGGCGTACTGCGAGCGAATTTTTGTTGGGAAATTCGCTTTGGAAGCTTTTTTTGATGAGGCTTTGTTGGCCATTTATTTTACGATGTTTTGATTGCAGATATTATAGTAAAGTGTAGAAAAAAAATTTTATCACGTATAAAATTTGTAATTAATATAAGTACATTAAGTTACTTTCAATATTTTATAACTTTCGAATTTTTTATTTTATTTTAATGAATTCACTAAAACCAGCTTTTTTGTTTGATCCTTGGCGATCTTTATCTACAATAAATTCGTAACACATTTTTTTATGAATTCACTATGAATTCAAACAAATTCTATTAGTTAGACTTTTTTTTAATTATTTTCTCATTTTCGATACAAAAGATCGTATAAAAACAAATAAAAAAATTATGAAAATTCAATTTACTTATGAATCCAAAATTTCATAAAACCAAATTATTTTTATAAATATAAATACCATAACCCAATCAAAAACTCACACATAAAAACATCTACGCACCTCTCCTCACCCAACACTCAACCCCCCCTTCCCCCTCCACATTCCACGCAAAGCCCTCAAAGCGCTATTTAGCATACCCCGGAGTTTTGCATAACCAAGTCACGCTGATTTATGCAAGGGTTAACTATTTAAACTGGACCGCGCGGACGCTTAGCCACGCACTTCAAAGAGCCGGTAATTAATTGCGCTTGCGCCGCGCCGCTCGCTCGCTCGCTTGCGCACTTGTAATTAGCGCGCGCGCGCGCGACCGATAGGGAAATCGGCGTTCCTCCGGCCGCTACATACACAAGCGCCGAACAAAGCGCTCGCAGGCGCCGAGATAATGAACCGTTAAAACGACTGCTGGAACTTCCCCGAGGAACGTGTGAAAATTACGGCTTTTTTTTATCCACCGGCCGAGGATCTTTTTACTCGTGCAGAGGTGCGAGAGCGGCTTTTTATTCTGCGGAGGCGCTCGCGCGTTTTTGCGCCTTGGTGATGCAGCCAAGGTCGCCTGCACTCGACGTGGGAATATTTCAAGAGATTTTTCGTTGGCTTTTGCCTACATTGCACAAGGCATTTTACTCTTTAGAGAGAATTTTTAGCTTGTTATAATTTTTAAGAGTTCATTTTTTATTCCAGAAGATTTTATTATTTTTGTTTTTATATTTCTTAATAACGGAGAGAATAAAAAAGTTTGTTTTAGAAAAACATTGAAAACTTAATTAAATATCATTTTTTAGATTACTACCATTTATTCGCTTTTATCCATCTTTCTTTACCGTCGGTTTCTCGCTCTTTTGTGCATCGGCGCGCCGCGCGCTTGATAAACGGGCGCCGCGACGCAAACCGTATTTCACTTATTCTAGCCAGCGAAAACTGAGAAACAGAGGGCCGAAGAGTTACAGATCGCCGGCAAGACGAAATACTTTATTGGCCAAGGTCCCGGCGTCTGTCGGCGGCACGTAAACTTTTTCTCGACGCCGGCGCGCGAAGAAAGTATCTACAAGGCGCGAGAATGTGTTTATCTGTTAAAACGCAGTCTTGTCTTAATGATGAATGTTTCGTTTTCGCTAGTGAAGTGGTTGTTCTAGGCTTTATTTTTATTTGTTTGTTGGTGGGAATAAAGGAGAAACGAGAAGCTTATGTAATAGTTAAAAAAAGTTTTTTTAGAAATAATTATTATGTATATCTGGAATATTTTTATTTTTATTTTACAATGAAAATATATTCTATGGTTTTTTTATAAAATTTTGAACTCTAGGCGTCATTGTCTTAATTTCAAATTATAAGATCCGAAAACATTCCTGGTGTGAAAATAATTTTACTGTTATTTTTAATTGATTTATTCTAAAAAAATACTTTTGTACTGCTCAGCTTTTATAACCTTTCACTGTGAAAATAATTGCAGTTATTTTTTTTTTGTTCAGCACTTCTTAAGCTCTTGTTACTTTTGATTTAAAAAAGCTACAATGACGACAGATTTACAGACTGGCTTTTACATGCAATAACAGCGCCTTAAATTCTCCATGAGAATCATGGGTAGAATGAATAATATTAAACAGAAGAAAAGAAAAAACATCATGCAAGACACACGTTGATAAAAATAAGCTGTTTCAATCTTCTAGAGTATTTTCAAGTAGTCTTTATGCTTTGCTTTTTTTATTGTAAAAAAATACTTTTACTCTAACTTTAATTGATAACTTTAATTATCAATTTTAGACCTGTTCTATTCATTTTACATTTTATTTAGTAACTTTATTTCAATTTCAAATATTTTAAAAAAAAATTTTTAAACACTATTTTTTATTTAAAATGTATGGTTATTTTTTTCGATACTTTATTATTTTGATTTTGATGCTTTATTTAACAGATGCATTTCATCGCCAAATTAATAATTATGGTTATATAAAATTTAATTTACTAGAATTATTATAATTTTTGTGAATTTTGTTCTTTACATGTATGATCTCATTTACCCATTCTTGAAATCATCTGACGTAAACCTATTCATGGAAAAAGCATAAATATAATTTTACAATCTGTAAAGTTTAAGAAAAAGACAAAAAGATGGCAGCAATAGTTTTGTAACAAATTAGAGAATATGAGGAAGTGCAGCCACATTGTTAAAATCACGTACAAAGGCGAATCATTTAAAGTGAATTCTTCTTCAGTTTTTGAAAAGATCGTTCAAGAGGGGATATTCTATTCAAAATTTCTAATATATAAGCACGACAAGATCTGACTTCTTCAGTAGTTCAATTCTCTTGCACTGAGTGAACTGATTATAAGTAAGTAAACCTTTTCTAATTTTTTTAAATTTGTAATTTTCTAAAAAGAAATTAATGAAGAAAAATTTTTAATAATTTTTACTAATAAGTTTTTGGTATCCATATACCAAAAAAATCTTTTTACTGTATTTTATTATTTAACTTAATAATAAAAAATTATTTTTATTTTAAAGATTTATTAAATTTCTATAAAACGATGTAATATTTGCATTTTAATCCGATTCATAATTTTACTGGGTTATGATTATAAATACAATCAGTAGTACTGATCCAGTGAGAGTTTTTGAAAATTATAATATTGGTTGTTCTTAGATTTTAATATTGTCAATTTTTTATAGAAATTAATATTAAGACTTTAAAATTAGTCTGACGTTGTTTTTATTGTATATATAAGAAGAAATTTACGTTACTCTGTAAATTTCAAATAGTGCAAAATGCTCCTAAGCACTAAATATTGAAATTTGCACTAACAAATAGTAAAAAATTCACTACTTTATCATTAATATTCACTAATTAAATGGTGAATTTTCACTAATTGATAGTGAGAATTCCACTAAACAACACTTAGTGGAACATTCTGCACTATTTAAAATTTACAGATTACATTGAATTTCTCATACTTGTTATCTTTAATTTACCGCAGACAACTTTCAAAATCCAAAATGAAGGGCATTCTACTTCCTCTGACGCTTTTGGCTGTAGCAGTAGTTATTCCGACCTGTTTAGGTCAGGATTCATCCAAGGATGTAAGTATATTATGCAATTACGAAAATTTATATGAATAGTAAAAAATTTTATAAATAAATAAACATCTTAAATGAGAAAACTTTTTCGGGCTTCCGGACCATTTTATTATAGGGCGAAGCACTTATATATAAACAATTTGCTGAAAATATAAATTTAGTAGTACTAATTTATATAATTTAAGCAATATAGATTTATTATTCTAAACTTTTATAAAAATCCTTCATCCTTATTTCAAATATATACAGTTATAGTAAATGGTGGCAAGAAATAACGCCCTTACTTGATTAATTTTAAAAACATAAATATTTAATTCAAGAAAAATTCAAACTATTATGTTTTTGGGAATAAATCTGTCAAAAGCGCACAGATTTTATTTAAGCATAATATATATCTGAGCTTCTTATCATATAAAAGAATTACTTACTTTAATCATTGAAAATTAAATCTAATACGAGCCAAAATTACAGAGTTCAAAATATTCGATTCACTATACTTACAAATTCAAAGAATAAATCTTTAAACAGAAGCACCTTAATTCCACAATCACTTTGAACTTCATTAAATTTTACTTAAAATAAAAAGAATAATTTTATTTCAGAAAACAGGTACGCGGAAATTCGATGGCAACCTAGATTTCAGCCTATTGGGAGAGAGTGCAATGAAGAATGTGTTCGATCAATACTTCAAAACCGCTAAAGATGCCCAAAGACAGTATAATCTGCAAGGAGCTCATGAAGGAGAACACAAAGGTACTGCAAATGCTAAAGGAGGATTCAGCTTTAGTAGGCAAAGCTCCAAAGATTCTTCAGGACTAAACGAAATAAGTAATGCCAGAGAAATTAGTAGAAAGGCCTTCTCGCAAAAATCATAATTTATCAGCAATCATAGCAGTAATATTTAGCAAAATGTGATCAGATATTGTAGTGAAAGAATATAAGTTGAAATAATTGAATAAAAAATAAGTAGTTCCATTTTAGTATTATGTAGATATATTAAGATAAGCAAGTTAATAAAGCAGTTATAAATAAATATATGTGTTTATTTCATTGCATATTTGTTATAATTTAATTTTTATATTTGCAAAATTTTTGCGTAATATCTATTAGTTTTAAATAATTTTTAAATTTATAATATTTTACGTATTAGATATTTTTAAATATCTATAGTTCTTTTCAATTTCAGCTACATACTTATATTTTATAGATATGCAATTCTGTTCGTTTAAAACAAGTCGTTATTTTGTAGTGTTGCACAATTGCATATACTAATTTTTTAAGCTTCAATATAATAGTTAAAGAACATGGCATCTGACATAATACTTGTTGTACGTGTAAGAGCATAGTGAATGTCAAGAACAAAAGTACAAAATAAATAAAAAAAATAGTATTTAGAGATTAATTATCCAATATTCAGATGTGAAAGAGCTTTGTTGAAAGCAGACGCATTTAATGAGGCGGAAACAATAAATTATTGGTACGGTTTAAAGTATTGATTATACAATTATATTCTTTGGCTTTTCTTATAAATATAGCCAACTTTATTAGTTACACATTCACTATAATTTTATATCAAGTGTTTCACTGCAGGGTAACTATTAAGAGTTTTTTTTTATATATTTGATTCAAAAGTAATTTACAATCTACAATTAATTTTCAAATCCTTCTAGCCAATACTATTTGTTAACAATGAAG
>UELX01001119.1:0-50885 GCA_900480035.1 Eupelmus urozonus
CTGATTATTGTATTAATAATATTTTTTAAGATTCTATTAATTTGTGTTAATGTAATTGACACGTCGAATATAATTTTCACGCTAAATGCTGTTAGTGTATGATTCATGTGTTAAACTTGTTTTTTAAATAAGTTTACCGTAGTTATATATCTTTTTCTAAACGAGTTTAGCGTATTTATATTGTTAAAAGGCCAGAATAAAATTAACTATACAAATTCAAAATTTTTATTTAAAATAGCCCTAATAAAAATAAGATGACTAAATTGAAGCTTTATTTTATTTAATAGATAAATTAAATAATTTATACATTCTGGCCAAAATTTTAGTCTAGATTACCAGCAAAGATATTAAATTTTAAAATTTATTATTTTCTAGATTAATTTAAATTGGTGAATATTTTTTGAATTTTGAGGAGTTTATACCAGTATAAAGTTAGTTATTTTAGTTTCTATAGAAATAATAATAATATTAGTTGATCAATTAATTATTAATAATATATTTCTTTCCTGGGGTAAGAACAGATGCAACATCACTAGATGTTAGCCACCTTCTGTGGATTCTCACAAATTTTCGTTAGAAATTTACATTTTCTATTTTTACAAGCTTTGAATGTATTTTATAAGAACTGATAAATAATCAAGACAATATTATTTACCTCTCATTCAAGTTTCGCAGAAGATCTTAATGTTAAGTATTAAGATATCGTTAAAAAACTTCGTTTTCCCATAAGAACACATGTTTAATAAAAATACGATTTTCTCGGCTCCTAAGCTTTGAATTATCATCAATTTTTAATGGTTAAAATTTTACTCAATTCTTGGTGTTAATTATTTTTATGGTATAACCTCCTTGAATAAAAATTTATTTACTTCAAGACAAAAATAAATTTATCGTATTTTATTTACATAAACTGAAAAAGTAAAATCACTTGAATGTTGTAAATAATTTTTTTGCAAGGTGAATTAAAAATTGGATGTGTTTAAATTTAACTTTCTTTCAAGGTAGTCCTTGCAGCAAAAACAGATTTAGAAAAATTATTCGTATACATTATTTAAAACATGGATCGCTACACGTAAATAAAATTCTAAGATAATTCATTTTTTTTTTAAATTAAGTATATAAAGCATTATTTATCGTATTCAAAAGATTTTTATGGGAATGGTCAATTTTACTTGACAATTGCCATTTTGCTGCTTAGAAGTTTCTGTCCAAGGAAATTAAGCATTTTATAAGTACACTATGGTAAATGCTACTATAAATTTAAAATTATGGTAACAATTAATTATTAGACAATAATTCATATAACTTTTATATCTAATAAGTAGCTACGTTTCATCGATTTTGAAATAAAAAAAAAATTAATATATAAAGTAAACCTTTTTACATCAAACTAATTAAATAAATCTATGTTTAACAGTAATATGAATAATCTTATTTTATCTGCAATAATTATATTTTTATATGTATTCATTCATACAAAAAAGAAAACCTCGCTAATAAATCAATATATATTTATGTGTTAGTGATTTAATTTGTCTTTAAAGGACTACCTTGATTGTTTCAATTAATGATAGAAAAAAATCATTAAAATGAGTACAAATTTTAGCGATTATACCTATATTATATTACACTGACAATTTTTGTAATTAGATATTTTGATTGAATAATGGCGTTATATTTAAGAAAAATAACAAATGTCAAGTAATGTACAATTTATAGAAGAACGTTCTATATTTAGTTCATTATGAAATGTTTAAGTAATGCATACTTTAAGTTGACATTGAGTTTTATGAGTCTACAGAAACAATAAAAACGTTAACATGTACAAACGATTAAACATGAATAAAAAATTACCTTTTTTAAAGCTAGAAACGGCCTTGCATGTGTATTGTTAGTGAATTGATATGCTAAACTATTGAAAAGTTAAGCATGCTTATTATATTCTTTATTCAATGGTTGAAAAAATTGGTTTGATGAAAAATCACATTTTTTATTTAATTATTACAAAAATAGAAAAAAAATCATTAAAATGAGTATAAATTTTGGTGGTTCAATTAATATTAAGTTATAGTAACAATTTATATAACTAGAATTTTTGGCTGAACAAAATTGGCATTATATTTCAGAAAAATTTTAAGCAAGGTATGTTATAAAAAAAGAACATCCTGTATTTAGCTAATTATAAAATGTTTTAAATAATAGATAACCTAAGTTCACAATGATTAACATGAAAATCTAAAGCAATAATAAAACCGTAAATATATACAAACGACTAAAAATGCATAAAAATAAATCACTTTTTTTAAAACTGAAATCCACCTTGCGGTGTCGTGGTCGTTGCTTGAAATTCGAGTTGACCTTCTATATTAGTAGTCGGAGCTACATTTGCATCAGGTTCCTAAAAATAGCAATAAAAATATATTTCATGAATTTTATATTGATTATAAACTCACAAGGAAGGGATAGAGTGGGCAAGAAAGAGATTCTAGAGCAGCTTTAAGAGTCTAACATTCAAAATTGAACTTTAGGACCCATAATTATGTTTTTCGAAAAGGTTTCTTTCTTTCCGAAGTATAAGCTGTCTAATCTCAAAAATGTTTTATTCAATTTCCTTCAAAAATAATGACTCTTATCTGTTTAACTTATAAATATTTCTGAAACTAAGAGAATAAATTGATAAAACTGAATAAAAAAATGTGTACTTTGCTAAAAAATATTGATTCTTTGGAGTGCCATAATCAATTAATTAAACATTCAAGCAGCATAAAAAGAATCATTAAAAATTTGTTTGTTATTTTAACGTTTATTTTCAAAGAAACTTAGTAAAAATTTTATGCTAGCTTTGATTACTTATAATTTTAGAAAGATTTAATGTTCTATTTTAAAAAACAATTGCTTAAAGTAAAGATTTTACTTCTACTTTTACCATTTTTTCTGAAATACAAATATTAAAAATCTTATGACCGATTAAAGCGACGTAAATTTTCAAGAAAATAACACACACTTATGAATAAACAGCTAAAAAATCAACAAGAGCAATTTAACAGAAAGTGTATTATATTATAGGTTCTGGAATTCAGTTTTAGAGATCAGAAATCGATTCTAAAAACATTGATATTTCTTTCTCGCATACTCTGGCCTTTCTTCACAAGTGAAAAAATAATTTTTTTCCGTAACAAAATACTTACTTGTTCCGAATAGAATGAATCAATTATAGCAGCAGCCTTTTGGTAAACTGTTTCGTTTGCATGTGACTGTAGAGCCTCAAGCTTATCCAAACCTCCTACTTCTTCAATCATTAAAGCTACTCTATCAACTTCACCCGTATTTTCGGCTGCTTTTAATATATTTGAAAGACCATCGAGAACAACGACAACGCATTTCCAGTCTTTTGAGTCGAGAAGATTACAGAACGGCGTTAAAACTCCTAATTGGACTAAAAGAGCAACTTGATGTACTGAACCACCAGAAGTTAAATTCGTAATAGCCCAAGCTGCTTCTTTTTGTGATTTAAAGTCTCCCTAAAAAAAACATTTTATTTTACAAAAATACGTAATAGAATCATTTTAGTATAATTTATAATGTTGAAAGAAATTTTTTTTTAATATACAACCAGGTAATTAAACTGAAGTAGAATAAAACATACCAAATGTAACACTTGGATTAGAGGTTGTAATAATCCAGCATCAATGACTTGTTGAATTTGTTTCTGATGGCCAGCTGTAACATTACTAATAGTCCAAGCTGCCTCTTTAACAATATTCATCTTGTTGTGTTGTAATAAGGCACCAAGATATTTTAAACCACCTGCAGCAATAATTGAATCTGTTTGTGTATCATTTCCAGTAACTACATTTCCTACTGCTCGAAGAGCAGGGGTGAGGACTGTAACTTCTGCAGAACCTAATAGTTCAACTAATTTTGGTATTACTCCAGATTCTAATACTGTTTGAATTCTCTCATTAGGTCCATCTGTAAGATATGAAAGAGCCCAACAAGCATCACCTGAAAGTAAAATCAAACAATAAATAAATTTCATGCATAAAAATTTATTGGGTTAAAGTAATACTTCTAAATTATCGAAATTACGTTCGCAAAACAATTTAAAGTACCTCAAGAAAATTACTTCTATAATTTTTAATTAAACAATTTTAACAATTTTTCAAATATTTTTTACACATTGTTTTGTGTTCTTAATTTTCGATTTTCAAAATACTACTTAACAGTAACAATCTATTTTATAATTATTTTTAATTGATCTTATAACATAAATTTGAGATTTCTCTTTGTGTATCAACTAATCTATAATATAAATGCTAAATCTTTAACTTTACTACATTAAACTGTACTTTAAAATTAACAATTAATAAGTGACAGTTGACTTACCAAGAACATCTTTGTCAGGATAACTTAAAAGACGATTTAAAACTGGTAGTGCATTCTTTACAATCTCAAAAGGAGGTGCAGGATTCTTGTTTCTGCACATATTTGACAAAGTCCAAACAATATTGCGTACAAAAGTCATGGAAGTTTCAGGAGTTATCAATGCTATTAAAAGAGGTAGAGCTCCTTCTTTTAGAACCATGTCTCTTGCTCCAGGTCCATCGCCAGCGATGTTACCCAATGCCCAAACAGCTTGTTCAGCTACATTTGCAGCTGGTGACTTTAAAAGTTCTACCAGCTTTGGGATGGCACCAAATTTAATAACTACTTGCGTTTGATCAGATGTTCCTGATGCAACATTTGTTAGAGCCCAGCATGCTTCAAACTGGAGCAATGAACTACAAAAATATACAAATTAATTGATATGAAAAATGTGTGCATTTTTCAATTTAAATATACTAACAAAGATAGATATATTTATTAAACTCAAATAAATGTTAAAATAAAAATTTTAAATTTATACAGTTTAAAGTATAAAATAAAAATTACTTGTATCCTTGTCCCAAAAATTCAATACAAAGTGGAACGATTCCTTTATCAATCATGTCATTGATCGGTGGATTCTTCTCTCGACTAAGCATCTTTCTGCAGGCCGTAGTAGCTTGAAGCTGAACTGATTCATCATCTGTTCTCATACCTGCAATGATTTCGTCAATACTCAGGTTAAGAATTGGTGATTTCTCACTTGGAGGACTGAGAGGCTCATCTTCAACAATATTAATGTTTCGCCTCTTCAGTAACTGATTGTCTTTGTGAGCTTTTCGCAGTTCAACCGAAACTTCTGTTCTCCTTCTTCGGGCTTCCTATATAAAATAAATAAAATTTTGTGAATAAACCAATAAAGGAGAAATAAACATGGTTATCAACTTAATTAAAATACTTACATCGCTTTTGCCTGCAAACTTAAACTTAGAGAGACGAGAAGCTGCATTCATATCTGGAGCTGGCATTATTACTGTTACAAAAACAAAAATTTAGAAAGGAATAAATAATTTTGTTTTAATTATTGTTATTATTATAAATATCAGCAAAATAATTAGACAAAAGACTTAATTATATTTTCTTTCTTATTGATCCAATTATTTACATTTTATGTAACTAGCTTATTATTTCCTCTTATAATCAAAGTAGCTATATTTCCATTTACGTTTATAAATTTTTACGCTTACAGTTTTCATCTTTCGCTTTCATCAAATTTTCAGCAACTCCGCTTGCAAACCAGTCTAATCACCAGCAATAATCCAATAATCCCATTAAAATAATATTAAAAACACCTAAACGTTAATCACACGTCGATCCCACCGAAACAAAATCGCCGATTTTAAAACCCGGAAAACCGTTAAACATCACAGCAGCGACAAAGGTCAGAACTCGCAGCAAACCAACGCGCGCGCGCTCGTATACACAAACATTTATACAGCATCACGCGCGCATGTATGAGTACATCCCTAACCGCGGCGGCGAAAACGAAAAGAAAAGGACAAAGGACACACGGCAAGCCGGAGCTAGAGTTCCCCAAAAACGTTATTTCTGACCAGCAACGTCGAAACCAAATCGCGACAAAGAACCTCTATGCCCTTCCGCAAACTCCAAAACCGAGCTCCGCATCGACCTCCACCGGTTTAAAAGGCAAAAATCATCGCCGATAATGTATACCCTCGGCTGCCGTTGCGAATTCGTAACCGTCAAAACGTGCGAATCGCTCTTTTTCTCGGCTTTTACCCTCGAAATCAATACTCACCGTTTAGCGTCGAGCTCGACGATGATGCTGCTCAGGTCGCTGGTCGCGTGGCCGAGATCAAGCCGAAAATAACGTAATAAATAATAATAACGTCGCGTGGTTATATGTTACCGCGGCCCGCGCGACAAGCACAATGATGGCGAATAGTGCAGGGCTGGATACGCTCGTGAAATCGGCGCGAGAGAGGCAAAAAAAAGAGAGAGGTGCTGCTGGGTAGGGAGACGCTTGACGAATGAAAATCGAGAGGGGGCCGGAAGCGAGACGCGATTGGACGAGGAAAGGAGCAACGGATTTAAGATGGGGATTTTGAATTTGGAAGGCTCGAATGTATGTGGTGAGTCAGGGTTTGAATATAATATAAAGGGAGGAGAGGAGCTGATCTGCTTACATGTGGGCGATGCCAGGTGAGGTTGCTGTGGTAGTGTGATGTAAAGAAGATTTTAGTTTTATTTTATGGACAGGCTGTTTGGAGCCTTTGGAGGGTTGTGGAGATGACTCACGAATGTTTCTTTGCTGACGGGCTTTTGTTACACTAGAATGTTTTTTTTTTTTTTAATTTATATTATTTATATAAATACATAAAATTACAAATAATAACCTAAAATAATTATAATCTGATACCAACTAAAAATAACGATAATTACTAATATTCTAATATTTCGAACATAGCGTTTTACGCTCATTTTTTAAGTTTGCTCAATGTATAATCGGTTTATTATAAAAAAATAAATTATAAATTTTAAATTTTAAATTATAAAATGTATAATAATAAAAATAATATTTCTTTATAAGATTATTAATAACTGTCACATTTACTTATTGGGTAGGTGATCTTCTCTACATAGTTATATTAATTGAAAAGCAATTTTAAATGAAATATCGTATAAACTTTAAAATTACTGTAAGTATAATGAAAAATTTTAAAATTTGCATTAATAGTCTATATTATAATTAATTGCAAAGAATCAAAGATTAAATACTATATATTTTTGTGCGAAAATACTGGCTTTAGGTTTTGCAAAACTCCTTGATTTACGGTGCAGAATAAATGAACTAAATAATGGACCTAGCCTGATATATTCCTTGTCATTATCAGAATCTAGCAAGCGATTCTTAAAAAAAAAATAATAAAAAATTATTAGATACACTCCTGCGCAAAACATTAATAAATCGATTACGTTTTGAACAAAAATGTGACTTAATATTTTTCAATCCAAAGCCGGAAAATGCAATATTCTAGCCCGAGCGTGATTGTCGTATATCTACGAGTAGCTTCGCATCCGAGTACTTATTGCGCGTTTACTGGAGGCTCGAAATCGCTCCGACCACAAGTATATTAGGCCGGAAGATGCAAATTTCCGAACAAAGCCGGAAAATTATGTTTTAGCCGCTTAATAAGTCAGGAAAAGTGAATTTTTTGGCTTGAATGCTAAAAAATAAAGACTGTAGTGCTGCTCTCAAAATTTATTTAAATTGAAAGCTAAAAAGAATTTTCTAATTGCGCCAATTTTTATTGATTTTAGCACTAAAGTTAATTAAATGACTTTTTTTAAATTGAATTGTTTTTACAACTTTTAAAATTACCGATCTTCTGTTTGGTCGCTACACATTGTATATTATTTTACAGACTACCGCGGCGGTTTGATCACCTTATAAACATTACTAACAAAATACATTTTATGTAAAAATTTTGGCTTTAGATTTCACGCAAAAATCTTCTTAAATATTGTAATTTGTGGTTGCCGAACTTTTTCGTAAGTAATTGTAATAACTACATTGTTATCATAGATAATTTATTTAATAAAATGTACAAACCACTCATTTTTGTTAATTTATTGCTTATTGTCAAACGAAAAGTAGAATCTATAATAAATAAATTTAATTTACGAATTATTAAAGTTATTATTATAGTAACTCTTAGTGTCTTAAATAAAAAAAAAATAACTTAAAAATATCAATACTTATTTTATAAAAAAAAAAAAAATAGCAATAAAATGGGAAATAATTACACCAGGAATTGATAGTAAATCGTATATATTGGACTGTTGATAGAAATTTATAAAATAAATGCTTAACAAATAAGTTCAAGGTAATATCAGTTCCATTTTGCTTAAATATTGTGCAATTGTGTGTGAAACTTAAATATAAGTACTATACAATTTTTGCAAAAAATGCACGTTAGTAGTATATTAACTTTTTAAATACTTCATAATTTATACTTAGACTACTTTAATGATGAATTCATTGGAAGCCTGCAGTTTTAGATTAGTCCAAAAATAATTTAATATACATAAATTATATACACTTTCACATTCATATAATTTTTTTCTCACATTATTATGATTCTTTAGTTTTGCTTCCTTCAAATGAATTAATTTAGTCAATAAAAATAAGAAATTAATGTTTATATTGTATTATTAATAATGAGTATTTAATGAGACATAGATTACTTACAAATTTGATATTAAATAAACCTACAAATATTGTTTTCTAAAAATATTGTTCTACTTTTAACTTAAAATTTTCGCACAAAAATAAAAATATCAATATATATTATATATTAATATTTAGTACTAAAAATAGATTAATATATTTAATAAAAATTAATATTTAGTATTAAAAATGTATCAATATATTTTTTATGAAAATTGGATATTAATAAATTTAGAAAAAACTATATTTGCTTAGTATAATCTTATGTAGTTAAAAATATTATTCCTTTACAATATTAAATGTAAATAGAAAAAGGATTTAAAGTAAAATTGTAATATCTTGATAAAAAGTAAACCAAAATTAGCTACATATTTATGACTATGATAATTCAATTGAAAGAAATTCGGAAGAAGTGTAATAGGATTTAAATTCACATTAAAATTATTGTTTAACCTTTTGAGGCTGCACTTTTTACGTAATTTTGTACAATTTATTTACGTATAATAAATAAGATTATTAAATATAAATAGGAAATATATTACAAATTTAATTTACATTTTAGATAGCAAATCTTCAAAAGGCTAAACTTAAAAATGTTATATTTATCAGTAACAGTACTTTAAGGCACCCATTACAGCTTGCTGTGCTGCTTGTAGGTAAATTGACAAATTATCAAAACAAATACTTGTGTACCTATCATAAAATTACTTATTATAGGCACTTTCAGTACTGCAATTTAACCATCCTGTATAAAGTTGTATAAAACATTTTGCTTTCTAAATTTTTTGGTAAACTTATTATGTTTCAATTTCATGATTATGTCTTCAGTTTGTACATTTAAAAATTTTTGGAATCACGCAATACATGATTCAACTGTCTTTTTCACTGCATCTCTTGCATATGGTATGTATGATAATGAGTACCACAGCATTGCTAATGATTGAATAATGATAAACAGTAATGCAAGACCAGCATTATGTAGCTAAAAATAAAAATATAATGCGTTTATTATTATTTCTTAAATTTGAAATATACTAAAATATATTATTTATTTTAAAAACTTACTCCTATAGCAGCATATAGAGTTAATCCAAATGAAACAATTACAATAATTGTTGCTATAACCCTTGTTGGAGCAAACATTTTTTTCAATTGATTAACTGGGCCCATCAAAAAGCAAGTGCTGAAATGATTGTATTAATTTAATTTTTGTTGTTGAATCTAAAAACATTAAGAATGAAATATTTACCTTGCTAATGAAAGGACATTACCAATAGTATAAAAGACACAGTAAATTGTTAATCCTCGTAGAAACAAGGCAAATGAGCCAAGTATGGATAACAGAATTCCAACAACAAAACATATAATAAAACCTTTTATTCTTGTACTTTTGCTCAATTTCATTGAATCCGATACCTGAGGAAATATAGACAATCAATATTTTTATTGTAATTTATAAATATGGATAATCTTATAATCTTACCACAAAATCCACATCAGTCTTGCATTAAAATTAAAATAGTAATCCAATTTATTATCAATATATAATCATTTAATTTAACATCATTTTATTTAAAAGCTAAGTTCATTCAGAATCAAAAAAATTGTTTTTTCTTATTATTATAACATTAAGTGCAAAAATATTTGAAATACAGCTGATTAAAAAATAAATACTTAAAAAGTGTTTTGAAATCTTGATATACGTATATATTTACCTCATAAATACAGTATATGAATCATACTTAAACATATTGGTCAATTATATTTTAATGAACTCAGCTTTTAATAAGTTTTACACAAATAACAAAGAGAAAACTACTAGGCATAGATAAAATAAAATCTTTTCTTTTTTTTAGAAATCAACAAACAATAATACACCAAGTTATCTACGTTCATAAAATGTGATTAACGGTGGCACTATGTGTCATCAGTGGCAGTGCTGATTTGGTTATCTTACATAGAAGCAACAACACATTTAGCACAAATTTGAATACATTACCTGTCCAATGATCCCATTCTGCTCCTCAGCCGAGTCCTCCTGTCCATTGAAAAAGCTCTTCAACTTGTCCATTTTGTGCAAAAATGCTCAGTCCTCTGCAGACAGAAAAAAAAAACGAGACAACTGACTCAGACTCCAGAATTACACACTAACATCATGTATAACTTCACTAAGCCATCCAGCAACAGGTGATGGAAATGACCTATCTAAGTCTACACTCCCATCTGATGCGCGCGCGCGCATAAAATAAAACTTTCCAAATTAATAAAAACTTAGTAACTATCTATAAATAGCGCAAATTTTCTCCCATCAAGGCCGCTCGATTCTCCCGGTAATCGCAATCGTGCTCAATCGCATCTCGATTTCCCCAACTATCCTGACTCAATCAACAGGTTGAAAGAGAGAGAGCAGGACGCTCGATCAAAGCTTGATATATTAAATGCTTACGTGTGTGATATACAACGTGGAAACGGCGCAGACAAAGCGTGCAGGAAAAGAAAAACAAAGGCGCTTTCGGCTTCCTCCTTTTCGGCCGCGCTTTTTCAGCGCTCG
The DNA here is from genome assembly GCA_900480035.1 of Eupelmus urozonus. Taxonomy (NCBI): domain Eukaryota; kingdom Metazoa; phylum Arthropoda; class Insecta; order Hymenoptera; family Eupelmidae; genus Eupelmus; species Eupelmus urozonus. Next base: position 11,169 of record UELX01001119.1, read on the forward strand.
TCGTGCAAAAAGTCGAGTGGGCGTAGGAAAATCGAAGCGATCAACATTGCATATCGTGCGCGTAAACAGTTGTCAATTGGTTATGTTTTACTCCGCTGATTCGCTCAGCTGCCCACCCCGGGATATAGTTTTATCATCGACTTTGTTTGTTTAGCCGCCAGATGGCAACGATATCGGATTTCGTTTTCTCCACGGTGCTGGATGTACTCTGATGTTGTCTGCGTTGTCTCTATACAATAGTTTTGGTTTTTTTTTTATTATTATAATTATTATTGCAGGTAGTTAAAAAATTTATTGCTGTATGTAGATAATGTTAGTGAATAGTTTCGTGTAGCTATAATAACATAACTAGAATTTTCTTTAGTAAAAAGAAAAAATTTTAAATAAAAAAAATATAAATAAAAAGTTAATAATTTATTTGTCAAATATTGGTTTAAATATTAAAAAAAAAAATTATTTCCAATTAATTGAAGCGATAATTAGTAAGCGTAAAACTAAGCAGAATTTCCTGTGCAATGAACTTGCATTATTGCCAATAGATAATTTTTTTATGTCATCTTCATTTAATCGATTGCCCGATAATTTTACTATTAATAGAATTTGAATTTCTTGTAGTTCTTATTATCATCACGACTGCAACAAAGGCGCTACAATCACCCGATACTTTGTTGTGATACACGGTTAGGGTTCAGTGTTCAGCAATTGGGAAATAGCATCACTATAACAAACAGTTATAACTTGTCTAAAAAAAGCAAATAGAAATGTTGAAAATAAATATTTAAATTAGAAAATTTTCTAAAATAATGTTTTAAAAAGAAATGACTAGCCAGCAATGCTGGTGAAATAACTTATTGTAAGTGGCACATTTTCACAATCATTTAGATATAGTTCTTTAATTTTCTAAACTTAATTAATTCGCAGGTGATCATTGGTATTTAAAAATGTTACATAACTTTCTAAGCAGTTATTCACCATGGTTAGATATTTTACTACATTGGAACTTAAAGATTCCTCTGCGTCTTCAATTAAGAGAAAACGAAAAAAATGATTTTGTGGATAATAAAGTTCAAAAAGTAAACGAAAAAGTTTTACTTTTATACATGATAATTGCATGGACCGTCCTACATGCTGTTTATAAAAAGTGCCTCAATGTAAGCATATTAATTATTAAGGTCATTATACTTCAGATTAATTAAATGGTTTAGTTTTAAAAGAAGTTACTTTATGTAGGTACACTTTCGGAATTTGGGTTATGCACTGATACGCAGAAACCGAATATCCAATGTCCTGTGGAGCTGTGGATTGACCTGCATTATTATTTTATACACAACATTTTTATGGGATTCACTAATAAAACCAGAATTGAGTGTTGTTATCTTAAAAAGTTTTTATGTACACTTTAGTGGAATCATAATTTTTTCACATAATAACTGGTTAAAGGGATTTTCAAATTTCTTATTTATGCTATTTGTTTTTGGAATTTCTAGACAAAGGTAAATTTAAAACTTTTTTTAATATCACTCCATAAAAAATTTGTTTTTTCTAATACCTATGTTGATGAATTTTACAGCTTACAGCCTCCTGTGAGTAGTATTTTTCTATTAAAATCTGTTGATATTTTAATGTTAGATGTTTGTCGAATGTTATACTTGAAATGGCCCAAACGAGTCAAGCAAATATATACCAAAATCCTTTATTTCATGTGTTGTGTGTTTTGGTAATATAAATATTCTTTTGTCAAATATAATTATTTTATAAATTTCTAATCATAACTTAATTTTTGTTTTAATTAGGACTTATTTGTACATGGTATATGTTCCAACAAATTTATTACTGCCTTACAAATATCAATCACTTCATGAAAAACTATTTTTATGGCTGTGGTTTATTACTCAATACCTAGATTTTATGAGTGTAAGATGTTAATTAATAATTTTATCTAGTAATATTTTCAAAGCAATTTGCATTAGTTCTAATAAAATTTAAATTCTAGGTATGGTTGGATTTGATACGAAACTTTAAATCATCTCAATTACTAGAACTATGTATGTTTCCTAGCCCTTCAGCAGAATATCTTTACTTGTCAAAAATTTTAAAAAATCACAAGGAAATAATAAATAGTAAATCTAGTCAAACAGTAGCAGTTAAAAAAGAATTATGGCAAACACTTGTGTGTAAGTAAACAAAAATAAACCTACAAATTTAACTTTATGTGATTAAAATAAATATTTATTTAGTTTTTTAAATATTTATAAATAATATTTGTAGGTGCAATGACAATGAAGAAAAAAATAAACAGACTGAGGAAATCTAGACAAATGAAGGCAAAAAATATATCAGAACAAGAACATTTAATTGATGAAAATAAAACTACTGAATAAAGAAATGAATATCTTAAATAAATACCATAATCTTAAAAAAATTAACATATTTCTGTAAAAATTGTAAATATTTAAATATACATCTGTATTTTTTTAAATATTTTGTTTATTTTAATCTATTTCACCAATATGATCACAAATCATTTTTCATAATTAATTTAAAATAATATGCTGCATGTTACATTCTGAAAAACTATATTAAAATATTTTAACAACGCATCAATTCTAATTGTTAATAATTGAAAGTTGTAAATGAAAAAAATAAATTCTTAATTATATAAAACGCAGTTCTATTATTGAATGATTGTATTAACTGTTAAGAAATTGAGTAGTAAAATTAACATATCTACAAGTGTAAAAGCAATTTACTATCTTTAATCACTGCAAATTGTTGATGGGAAAGATTAACGTTAAGCTGTCATTTTTAAGATTTTCAGTTTAATGATACTTAATAGTAATATCTTAGATTGATATACAAAATAAATAAATTTAATAAATTACAAATAAAGCATTCTGTAATTAAATCTTATTGAATTAAAAAATTATCTATAATTCCTAGTTGCTTGCTACATTACAAAAAGAGCGTTAAAAATCATAATTATAATTACTCTCATATGACTTATATTAATATTATAAGATAATTCGAAGAACAATACAATTGATTAATAGAATAAGGAAAACTTTAAATTTTAATAGAAATTTTAGTTTTACACCATTCTATTGTTGAAAAAAACCACGAGAAAAGAACTTTGAATTAAATTATCTTTATTGATTTTAAGTGTGAGGTAATGTATCAATGAGTGTATAGAAAAAAAAAATTAAAATAAAATATAGCATTCTACATTATTTATAATTAATGTGAAATTCTAATGGTTTTGAATAATAGAAAGAGAAGAAACTTTTTATCACTCAGATTTTATATAAAATTTAAATTAATCCGTCTTTTTCTTTAAATAGACATTTTTCCTGCTCTTATCAAAGGATTAAGTATTAAATACTATTCTTTTTAGAATATAACAATGAAAGAAGTACGTTTTAAAAGCAAACATATAAAATGTATTGTTGGATAATGAAAAATTAGGTAAACTTAGGAAGACGATTATCCTCGTTACTCAATATTGTTACTTTTTGCATGAACAGGTGTAGGTAACGACACAGTAGAAACAGATAGGTACGGTTATACAAGAAAGTTTTATAAATTATAAATTATAATTATAAATTATAAATGTGTAGATTCTTTGATAATCCAAGTTAAATACAAAATATTAAAAGTTAAAAAAATTTTAAAATAATTATATTTGCCATTAAAATTTTGTTTATTTAAATATAAATCACTGGTTTCGCAAGATAATTGCTTAAAATTAGTTTTGGTATTTTTTGAAAAATTGATTTTTAATGTTTACAGGTGCATTTATATTCTCCTCCGGTTATCATTTTTGATTTCTTTATTTTAATTATTCTCTTATGTTTAATTCTGTATATGTCGTTTTATCTGTCGTTACACCTTCCTGCCTTTCAAAAGAAATATAGATAAATCCAGCCTTATGAAAAAAAGCTTGAAATAAAGAGTGATTTTAAAGGTTTATCCAAAATTAAGTACTATATAACATTAATAATGCATTAAATTTTTATTGGCTGTTTGAAGTTATCGTCAGCTTAATGGTTTCTTATATAAGGGCACTTGCGATAAATATTATAAATGTAATTGATACAAAATATTCTGATCACGATGAATTTTATATGAAGAAAAGGCTTTAAATTTCTTAAAAGAGTGTACTCTTAATTATCTGTTTACTATCTTATTTAAAAAAAGAATTTATTTTATTACGAAATAAAAATTTATTCAAAATTACAAAACTATATTTATGCAATTTCCAGCTGTAAATCATACTTGGAATTATAAGAATCAGCTGCAAACCCATTCGCAAGAAAATAAAAATATTGACATTGACGAACGACTCGTTTTCACTCCACAAACTTATCTTAAACTCCTCAACGCATCCCAGGTCTATGCTAAAAAGCGCAAGCCACGCGTATTCTAGAAAACACTAAACACATCATACTTAAAAATAAAACTTTCACCTGCGCAACGATAAAACTTTTCCAAGCTAAAACTCACAATAAACAATAATCCCAACTTCGATAAAACTTCGATCGCAAAAAACCTAAATAAAAAATCAACTTTTCTAAACTATATCTCTATAATACCACCCAATCATCAAGCTCACGCGCGGATTTACGGCCTCAACTGACCACGCGATATAATTACACCATCCCGTCGCGCGTCATCCGTCAAATCCGACAATTATTTCCTCTCTCCTCTCTACATTCCCCCAAAGAGCGATGCTAATAAAAACTCCGCTATTTTCACCGCTTATCTCCTTTATCTTTACAAACCTAGGTATAATTAAGCCGCGACTCTTTCAAGATACGCGAGCTCATTTATTCTGAATTTCGGAGAAACTCAGCCGCGCGTCAAAGTGTATATACGTCGAGGCATCGCGGCTGGGTTACGAAAAATTTCGCGCTCCTTTTTCACGCTGCTCGTACACAAAATTACACGCAAGAGGTGCATACGTGACGCGTTCTCGGTTATGTAAAAAAAAAAAGTGTCACTTTCGATCTTTACGGTTTTCCATTTTTACCGCGCGGCTGTGTATCCGAGCCTCGAGATTTCCGAGCTTTTCACGGCGAGAGTGTAATTATGTAAGAAAGCGGCGAGGAAGACAGGAGGAAAAGTACGTGGATATTTAAATGTGTGTATGCGCGGCGAGTGATACGGGCCAGACTCGCGCAAATATTGGATAATCTGTTTTCCTTTTCGCTGCTGAAATTTTGGCTTTGAACAGCTGGCCGGCTGTAGGCGTTGGAGAAGGTAAACATTATACTGTAAAGGGGCGGGGAAGGACAGGGGCAGTGACCGTGGATTAAAGATTAATTCGTTTTTCTATAAGTAGCTGGGTTTGGTTTTCAGCTTTTGGTAGTAGAATGTAGGTCTAGTTGTAGGTTGCAAGTAGGCACGATTTTTTGTAGTTTTAGATGTTTTGTTTTAGTTAGTTTTAGGGTAGATACTTCGATGTTTAGTTTGAGTAATAATGTAAGTATTTAGTGTTAATTAATGAAATGACTTCTTTTAAGTTTAGTTAAAAATTACACTCATTCATTAAGTATTACGATATAATAATGAGCGTGATTAGTAAACGATAAACTACTTTTTTTATAGTTCATTTTTAAAAAATTCCCTACACTTTACACACCCAGAAATCTTCATATATTTTCCATTTACTTTAATCCTTGGAAAGGTGTTTTATTAGTCATTATAAACAATAATGACGTTAGCTCGTCAATTGCTGAGCACGTAAAGATATTGTCAATTAAAGCACAATAAAAATTGTATACATACATTTATCAGTCCTTAAGACATTGTCTCAAACATTGCACCACTTCAGTCAATCTACTAGAACATTACGAGCGAAACTACTAATAAGTATATACTCAGCCGCGTCTAAACGTTACCTATAAATGTTTATGTGGTAGTTTTACTGACTTCAGTGATTTTTTATTTCAGTTTCTCGGTAGCGAATCTTTTGCGAAATATCAAAATTGAAGTTTTCTGCTTCGTAATTATGAATATAAGAGTCTTTATATAAAGTGGAAGATTTTTAGAAATAATTTGAAAAAAACGGAAATTCCATTATCGCTAAATTTTACTTCTTTGCATAAATAACAAGTACGACCTGTAGTTTCCCAACACTGTAACCCTTCGACTCCCAAAAAAAACCAATTCGCTGATCTAGCTCACTTTTTAACACAGACCCAAACTTCCCAACCCTAAAATCAACCCCAAAAATCTCCCACAACTACACCCACACCCAACACCAAAAAACCTCGCTCAAAATTTCGTCTCATCACCTCGCGCCCTTGCCAAAATGACCATCGCAAAATCGCTCACTCGATCAGCTCCCTCACGCGTTACACATTGTAAAAACAATCGCGCGTTCGAATCCAGCGGCCCAGAGCGCGGTCAGGGGCGATTTCGTAAATGCAATTATACGTACGTGCGCGCGTCTCTCTCTCGCTCGGCGCGCGCGATGCCTCCTCGGACGCTAATTTTTGCCGCGCTTCCCAGCAGCATTACACGCGCGCGCCTTTCTTTCCTTTGCAGGCCTTGAAGGTCTAGCGCGTGTATGTATGTACGTATGATGGCTGGTGTTTTACCGTGATGTGCGAGTGAGTTGGAGATACGGATGGTTTTGGGATTATGGGGTTTCGTGATTTTGAGGTTTTTTTTATGGTGAGGTGGTTAATTAAGAAAGTTGGCGACGGGTTGGGTGCGTGGATGCGTGGATGGATGTGGATAATTGGGATGATGCAAAATTTTTTATGTAACGTTTAAGAGTTTGTTTTAGTTGGGATAGTTTATACTATGGGCAATTAAAGTTTGTCTTTAATTTGAAAAAAGCGTTTTTGTAAGTTTGTTCAGTCAATAACTGTTGATGAAATTGTAGTTATGTAGTTTATAGTGGAAGAGTAGTTGTATAATGTCGAGCAAACAGGAAAAGTACTTGAATTACAACATTTAAAAATCGTAGCTGCCGTTGTTTTTTAAACTTTGAAATTATAATTTCTAGAATACACAATTTTTCAGTACAAACTATCCACTTTTATCTCTACGTTTCACACTGCCAGTCGCGAGCGTGTAAGTTTTCGCCTTATATGATCATTACTTATGCCTGTAGTTCTTCATAAAATTAAAAATGATATAGCGGTTTCACAATCGCGTAATAACTTTACAATGCCAAAACAGTTGGCGCAACGAGCCTATTATATCCATGTACTGTCTGATGAATTACCACGAAAAAGAAATACTATTAAACTTGAATCTTCTTCTATAAAGTCTAACATTGACACACTTAACAATTCAATAACCGCCTTCATGCTTTAAGATCCTTTTCAAGTTCGCGCACTTTGATATACATAGATAATGTTCGAATTGATTAGTTCGCCTTCTATTGTGCAGTAAAAATTAATTAGTTATTTATTTTCGATGAAACTTCGGAAAATGTTTCATCATATTTATGGTTTTTAAATTTCTGTACTTGGAAAAATGTCAGGAGTAGTAACAGTCGAGGTTGGACGGACAAAGCGTTAAATCAAATCATAAATAGATTTATTCCATCTGAATGGCTATCCATTTGTTTTAGAAAACCTAGGGCTATTTTTAAACTGAGAATTATAACTGTCATAACTCTTCAATAATGACAGTTTCTACCCTCATTAAAAAGAACTAAAACTCGTAAAGTAAACGCCTCGCAGCATCCACGTACTTTCCCACCCTCAAATCACCTACGAATCTTTTAAAACTGTCCACCTCAAACCCGACCAAACTAACGCATCCGCCTTCCCTTACTCATCACCACCGATCCTCAGCTTCCTCCTCCCAAAAATAACTTCCACCTTCTACCTCTCCATCTCTTAATTACTCACCGCAACTTAAAAAACCGCAAGCCCGCAATCCTCCAAAAAGAAAAGCAAAAAGCGAAAAAGTAAACCCCCGACTTTCCTCATGTCCACCTTTCCTCCATAATCAAACCCACGCTCCCAAGTAGCCATAAAGAAAAAAGCAAAACTCTCTCCTGACGTCGCGCGGCGCGTTATCCCGTCATCGGATTCTCCTTGCACGCAGCTGTGTCTCTCTTTTCCTCGAGTCGCGCTTGGCGCGCTTGTATGTACATACATGCCTCGTGCGTACGTGCCACCACCCGCGAGCCAAGCGCGCGCCTGGAGAACGCTATGGGTCCAGTCTCTTGCGCGCGCGTTATAGAGCGAGCGCGCCGCTTGCCGGCTTCTAGACACCTGCGGCCAAGCGCCAAGTGAAGATCGAACGCTCGGGAGCTCGAGTGTTGTTGGTGATCGGCGCACGCGAGTTTTTTCGAGCCGGTGTTAGAGAGGGATAAGATTGGTGCGTTTTTGAGAGTGTGAGTTTTTTGAGGGGCTGAAGTGATTTTTTCTGTTTGATAGTGGGATGGTTAATTGGGTTTGTTAAAGATAGGTTTATTGCAGTTAGATTTAAATGATAGGTTTAGTTTTTAAGTTAGTGACGAGTAGATTTTGGATGGGATAAAGATGCGGTTGTTGTTAAATTGTTGTAATTATTAAAAAGTGTTCACAAACTTATGGTGGAATTTGATGTTTTGTAGAAATTCACCATGGAAAAGAAATTATTAATTTTGGTGCTGCTGCAAGTGATTGTACAACTATGTCAGGCCGGTAAGTAATTAAGTCTGAAATAAATGTTCTAATGATACTTTACTAATAGCATTCCTTATGACACATTTTGAAAAGTTAATAAGTAAAAGTACTATACTCTATATGCGGGTTCCTTCTCTCGGACGTGATAACGTAATTGTTTTAGAAAGTAAAAGTACTTTACTTTATTTTAGTTTGAATTTAATATTCACGATGAAATTGAATCTCAGTTATAAATTTAATTTAATTATAATTATAAGTATGTTCAATAATAGATGCAAAAGTTAAACTCAAATTTATTTGTTACTTCTTTATAAAATAGTTATATGTACAATAAAGTATGTATATTATAGACTCTGGAATAAATTAAATATAATTTAAAATAGAGATAGTAATTTACAGAATCTAAAATTATCCTTGTTTATTAATAGTTGTGTCTTTCATAAAGATTTTAGATATACCTTAGACACTTAAGAGAGTGTCACTTTCTTTGAGGATGAAAATAAGTAGTAGAAAACGAGTTTACCCAGACCTTACTGTTAGAAATATTAAATAAAATATTATTTTGATTATAACATTGAGTATATTTTAAAAAACTTTCACAGAAAGTTTTAATTTTGGTAAATTATGTAGATCACATTAAAATGCGAAACTTTATTAAATAATTTCAATAACTATCATAATAGATATAATTACCATTCGCGGATCTGTAAAGTTTTAAATATTACTTCTAATTATTATTAGACTTATAACTATTACAATATTTACAAACAAGTTTTTTTAAAATATTTTACTTAAATAAATAACTATTATACTACAAATTTCATCATTATTTTCTTTATAATTAAATAAACCTCATCACCACAAAAATCTTAACCAACCCCCACAACCCACAAACAGCCAAACTCAACCCCCCACTATAACCAACGAAACTTTCCTCTCTCCCCAGAAACTCTCATAACCGCACACAGCCAGCCCTTCTGGGAGGACGACGAAGAAGCTAACGAGGCCAACGCCGACACCGTAAACTGGAACCTGCACCCCTGCCGTCGAGCCTGCCGCGACGACGAACCAGCCCGCGACTGCCACTACAGCTTCCACATCGAACACTACTACGCAATGAGTAAGGCGTGCTACGACTGCCCTTATAATCGTACGGATTGCTTCAGGCCTCATTGTATACCTGCTGATGGGATCTTAAGGCCACTGGTGGTTGTTAATAGGCAGATGCCGGGTCCGTCGATTGAGGTGAGTTTTTTGGGGGATGGCGATGGAGGAGGTGTGGGTTTCGGAAGGGAAGATTTTGGAAAGGGAGAGGGTGATTTGTGAGAGGATTGTGAAATGTGTAGAATTGTCGCGTGATTTTTTAGTGTTGATCGATTAAGTAATGATTTTGGCTATTTGGTAATCCTTATTACTATAATACACTGGTGAAGAGATGATAAATTATGCAAAGATAATATTTAGACAGTTGGTGAAAATTGAATACTATATAGTTCGTATAAGAGAAATTTTCAAATATTTAATTTCATAACACTAATCAAATGCGTTCGGTATATTTTTAATTTAAAAAACTAATAATTAATATATTCTGGTATAAAGTGATCCGTATTTTCCCTCATTGCAAAGAATCAAGCTTAGGTTATTTCCCTCCGAAAAATTGCTACGTATATAAACGTATCTGCTTCTTGGACGAAAATACAATCTGATGTTTGTTTTCACAGTCACGAATTAAACACATAACATTTCTGCCGGATATGGTAAAATTTGTATATAGAACCAGGGAGCAGTAAGGGCCATAAAATGCCTGTGATCTTTTAACGTTCTGCTACTGTACTCCCTCGGTGTACAATATACGGTTACTTTTAATAATTAAGTAAAGAAAAAAATTGTTTTTAAATAAGCTTATTGGAAATATTGTTAAGAATTCGACCTTCTTGCCAGAAGTCAGAAACTGACAATTCAATAAAGATTGAAATAAAGTTGTATTTTTTTACGTTGTTGACGCTACAGGCGTTCTATAACATTTTCTTAAAATATAAATTTTAGAAAATTTGAACGTTTGTTATATCAATTGGACGTAGTCAACGGATTGGCAATACAATAATTAATAATAAATATAATTTTGTCAGTGTGTCGAATTTCATGACAATGACATTGACATTAAAGATGCTGTCGAGTGTTACTTTATTTCCTTTTTTTTAAAAATTAATGTGTTATAAAACATGAAGGTAGCCTTTCAATACCCATCAGCATTGAAAACCTATTTTGTAACATTACAACAAAACATTGAAAAGTTTTTTGCTTCATTGTCACCGCTTATGTAATTTTATGGAGATCGAAGCCTGCAATTTCCAATAAGCTTAACTATAAGAAATTTTATTCTTGATCTTTATAATCATTCTTTGAAAAGGTAAAAAAATTTTAGTATTTGGTGGAAACAAAATTATAGACACAGGCTTAAATAATTTTTTTTAAATTCAAAATGAATTAATGTAGGCATTTAAACGTACTCTTCGCGGATAATAACTTTCACAATATTACTCACCATTAAAAACGACAGCTTCAATTAGAATGAGGGATGCACTCCGAGAAATTATTCGGCTCAATGACGTGCATACAATCCCGCAATATAAATTCAACGAATAATCACGATATCAACTATCCACACATCATCCAATTGAATCGCCTATACTAATGTACTGACTCCATAATTAACCGATCTCGCTCGATCTTCGCATCAATTACCGCTCTCAATTTAAAAGTCAATCCCTCCTCCATACGCACAACACCCATCCATGTCAAAAACCATACCAAATACCCACTGTATTATACGCCAGTACATCCTGCTCGTCAATCTCATAAAAAATGTCTCTCCGCAGAAACGTAACATTTTAAACAAAACAGCTAGCCAAGAGAGAGACAGAGTCGAATACGTCACTTTTTGCGGAAAGCGGAAGCAAAAAGCCGTTTCCTAGCGCAGACACACCGGTTTATAGCGTAGCGCACAAAAGCTAAGGTCAAGTTTGCGCGCAAATCGGCATAAGGCTTACGACCTTCCGAAGGCTATATTCGCGAGCGCCTTTCGCTCTCTCTCTCTCTCTCTCAGCGATTTGAATAGCTGAGGTTTTCTCAGGGACGCGCGCTGTGTAAGCATGCAGGTATAAGGATGTGTATGTGTGTATATGGAGAACGGCTTTTTATGTAGCGGTATATCATTGCGCGGTTGTGCGGATTAGTTTGACGTTTGTGGTTGAAATCGATATGGTTTGATATTTTTGAGAATCCGGGTGAGGTGTTGCTCTTCTGAGAAAAGGCACGTGTGTAAATTTGAAAAAAGATCTCACGCTCTGAAAAAGTATGTAAGATAACGTGGAAAAATGATTTTCATAGACAATGGGCTGATAACGATGTAGAAACGATCCGCCGATTTTTTCAAACCGATGCTCTCGAAATCAATGGACTGAATTGCAAATTACGGTTAAAAGTCTCGATGATTGTGCTTTTGTGCAATATTGTCTTGCGTAATGTTATCCTTTTTAAAATCCAGAATATAATGGTCTGAGAAATCGAGATGCTCGCGATGTACACTAGGGATTTAACACGCTGCGGACTTTTTTAGCCTCGCCTATTGGGAACGTACTTGAACTTTTTATCGGCATTGTGCTAGACTAGACTTCTTGACTGATGTGAAAACTGGATGAACAAAAACGTGGATTATATATGCATATACGGGCGTTAATAGCTTGCCTTGCGGGAAAACGGAAAACGTTAAGTGTATTTTTTTTTTCAAATTTTAATGGTATATGCCGTTTGCGTTTTGAATGAAAATGACTATATGAGTGATTATTAGGTGGTTTTGCTGTGTATCAAAAAAGGAAACTTTGTATTCCAAGGTCCCAAATAGATAAATATATAGCAATGTATTGCTTAATAAGAGAAGGAAAACGAATGTTTCACTGTTCAAAGTTTATTAAAAAGAAAACAAAATTTGAAATTTTTTCACAATATATATTAAGAGTGAAAATAATTCAATTAATGAAGACAAAGGATGTCCGATCCCTCTTAAAGCAAAAATAAAATAGATTTCATAATATTTAAATCACATCGATTTTAATCTAGAACCAGTCTTTACAAAATAGCTCAACAAATAAGTACCCCGAACAGACCAAATCAGAAAAAAATCTCAAAAAAACGAAAAAAATCCTACATTCCAATTCTCATCCCAGAAAAAAAAAATCTATCCGCATACATATGCAAGGACCCGCACATGCAGAACGATCCGTCAAGCCTCGCATCATCCTGTAAAGCACACAACCGATCCTCGGCTCTTCTCACAATTCACGGAATTCATCCAACATCAGCCGGCTCCGCACGTGACCGCGCTGCATTTACAATCGACTTTGCTCCTCTTTTTCTCCTCTCGCGATATCCTTTTCTTTGCCCCTGCCGATCTCCCCCCTACCTCCCGACTTTTTTTAACGACCGGCCGTTACCGATCTGTCCTTCGGCCTCGCGTGTTCCGGGATATTTTCGCGCGCGACCGGTGAGACGAGAAGCGATTAGCATGCCCCGATTAAAATTGAAAATTGCGTGCGGCAGGGATAAGGATATGATAAGGAGATGCGCGAGATGCCGAGGAACAAAGGATGGAGATGTGATGGTTTGATGAGGATACATGGCGTGATGCAAGAGCGGAGATCGGTTTTGAATTTACGTCGAGGGTGATTAATTGGTGGAATATAAAAATGTAGGAGGTAATTTGTTGCTGGAAAAGAGGTTTTTTTTTATAGGCTGTGGGTAGTTTTTTGTGCAGCTCGCGCGAACTGGGGATTTTCATAGTTGAATCATGGGTTGGAGCATGAGTAACTGACGGACGTCTGGTTTTGATTGTCATTCATAAATTTTTGACTTAATAAGTAAACTGTTTTTACGTCATTGGGAGGCTTATTCGATCGGCTAAATCTAATAATAAATTCATCAGTTCTAATTGAGGGAGACGTTTTTAATGTATTTGTAATGTTCTTAGAAGTTATTTCGATTTCAGAGAATATAGATTTTGTAGTTCGGGCGATGAAATACTAAGAACAAATTTATTGTTTTCGAAGGCGATAAAATTATATAGGATTTTACGATTTACGAAGGATACAAGCGTAGATGGAATCGAATATTGAAATAAATTTTGGACTTAGTTTGCTGTAGCTTATTATAAGTAGTTTTCTTCAATACGTGATGGAGCGTTAATGAATTCGTTCAAAAGTTTTTATAATTTTTCAGTATATGAATGAGCGGATAATTTTTTCCGTTGATTCACGTGAGCTGCTTAAGTCTTGATTTAATGATTCTAATTAGTGCGAGCATAAATTTTTCGATTTCCTATAAAACGAGAAATAATTTTCTTACGATTATTGCAACATTGATCTTTTTTGTACAACTTTCTGTAACTAAACAAAGTATTCACATTAATTTTTGATGTTCGATGACGATTGCATGTTTAAATAGAAGCGGAAATATAAAACCACTGATTTGAAAGAAAAAATTATGATCATAATCCTGTTGTCATATGACACGCAATAAAAACTTCTAGCTTTAAAATTTATTGAAGTAAATTTAAAAACTGCACTGTAACATGCAATAAAATTAACAAGTAGTAACAGACGGAATTACTCAGACATCTGCAAAATTCAGAAAACTCTTTATCGGATCAAAAACAGTCTAACATTTGAAGCATAAAATAAAAAAAATTAAATTAGTTCTCTTACCTAATAAAATCTAATTCAAAATAACTCTAACTCAATTCAAAATTTCGAATTTTGCTTCTGTTCCAAACAGGTCTGTGAGGGCGATCGTGTGATAGTCGACGCAACGAATATGATGCATGCAGACAGTACGACAGTTCACTGGCACGGCCAGCACCTTCACAAGAGCCCCTACATGGACGGCACACCCTTCGTTAGTCAGTGTCCTATTTTGCCAGGGGACACCTTCCGGTACGATTTCATAGCCGAGACACCTGGTACTCACTTCTGGCATTCGCACGTCGGTAAGTTTAAGGAATTATCCTACTAGATAATTAAACATACTCTGATCAGGCTCTAAATGACCATGAGTTATTGCTTAATTATTGATATAATTATAAAAATTCATAAATAAACATTAGTTAGGGTTTGTAAAAATTTGAATAATTATAGGGCCTAATTACTTCATTTTTTATTTGGAAAGTCTTATGATTTTCTTATCATACAAAGCACATAGCAAGAATGACGAAGTATTCGTTTAGAATTTAGACCTACAGCAAAGCTTAAATTAAAAATCTCTTTGTTACGCCTCAACTCATATACTTTATCAGTACCTCTCACACTTTATTTTCCAAAACTTTTTTTACTTTACCACACTTATCCGCATTAGACCAGCAGTTTTCTTATGTAAGAATATTAAAAGTCAAAGCGATCGGAAAAAATGCTAAACGGTCATATAAATTTTATAGCCGCTTAAGCACGCGTTTTACACAAATACCTTTTTTCTGTCATTGATTCCCGACAATGAATTCACGTGACATCGTTATCTGTGGACTCGTCGACGCGTGATGGGCAATTTTTTTTTTTTTTTTTTTTTTTTTCCAACACGATAAGGCGTCGATGACGAGTATTACTTCGTCTACGGATTTTGTAGATTTAAGTATACATCGTGAACATTCCACAATGCATTCTGAGCGTTACGTATATGTTCGGCGACTAAAGATAGTGCTGGTATAAATAGAGCGAGTTGCTTAATGCTAAGCTTAAATAGCGACGAGTGCTAAGGCAAATAATGAATTTCGTTGCGTTTTATTTTTTAATATTATTATTATAGAGGACCTATAATATAAAAAGGCGGAATTTTTGAAGTATGAAAATAAAAATATGACATTGAGATGCTGGCGGAAAAATTAGCGGACAAATTAACAAAAAATTAGCGGACAAAAATTGTTGCTATGCCAAAATTCTTTTCGAGCTCGCCCACTAATGAATAATGCATTTACTTTATTTTGTGTCCGAAATGTTTTCCTTCGCGGTCGGCTTTTAATATGTGCACGCGTAACTGTAAGAGATGTCGTTTACAAGGAAATAAATGCGTAGGTAAAAAAAACAACGGGTATTATGAAATTGGAACGTGAGTGGAATGACTTAATCTTTACAAGTACCCAGCAGCGTTTTAAAAACAGCAATATATTTTTCTGAATAAGTCTCGTTCACTAATTACCCTTTGACCATCATTTCTCATTCTCTAAAAATAACAAACTCAACCGATCGGCGCCTTCAACAAAATAAAACTAATAGTATAAAAATGCAAATACGTAATCACGATTTGTTTTGTCCTACTCATCTTGTTTTGTTCGAATCCACTTATACACCTCGTCAAAAGCCGTTAAAAGCATCCAAGAAACAAACAACACCAACAATCAATAACCAAAATATCCAGCTCCTCACAAAAAACAATCTCTTTAAAAAACCATCCTTCCTCCTTCCAGGCTTCCAGCGCGGTGACGGAATGTTCGGCCCGATGGTAGTCCGCCGCCGACCGAAGCTCGACCAGCTGCGCAACCTCTACGACCATGACGAGCACATCATGCTGATATCAGACTGGGACCATGAGTTAGGGCTGGACAAGTTCCTGTCGCATTATCACGGTGGTAAAGATAACAAACCGCCGAATCTTCTGATCAATGGTTTGGGTAGATTCACGCAGAAACCCATGCCAGAGAAAAACGGGATTCCCGGAGTTATGCCCACGGCTGAGTACGTCGTTAAGCAGGTGAGTGGCGATGTGTGATTAGGTTTTTATGTTAGAGATGTTGTGCGGAAGCGAGCGGTGATTTTTTTTTTTTTTTTTTTTTTTGGGGGGGGGGTGAGGAAAAGGTTGATGATGGGCTTTGTATGTAGAGTTGATGTTTTGGGTTCGATTGGGGGAATCACCAGTTTGCTGATATGATTAGAAAGCGTATCGTGGATGTCCGATTGTTTTTTTTAGGGAATTACCGGTGGACTTGCGGTTTTGAGAAGTGATGAGTAATAGAGGTGAGAGGCTGACGTTGTTTGTGGGTTGGTTTGTGAAGACGGTAAATGGAGATACTTATAGTGATGATGATTTTGTAGAATCTAATGACTATGTTTTCTACTTATTAATACTACTTAATTGATTACTTCAGTATTTTTAATCGGTAAAAACAGATACTTTTTTACCTTTTTAGGTACATAAAGATTGAATTGTATTCAATTAATAAAAATATGATAAAATCAAATAAATTTTTATTCGCGTGGTACTGTAAATATTAATTAAAATAATATTTATTATTAACTTTAAAAAAGAACTTATTTTTGAATAAATATTTAAGTTAATTTACGATTTTTACCAATATTTGAATTAAGTAAATATTTAAATATTGTACTCTTCGAATAAAAACTTATTTGTTTTCAATCTATTATTTCTATATACTTGATACTAATAAAACTCTTTGAAATACAAAGATGAACATATAAAATCACTATTACATAATTAAGATTAATATAAATTAAGCCATTACTCTTCATCGCGTTAGAAAAAAAAAATATTTTCTCAACCATCGAAGTAATTATACAAGCGTTTAGTCGCGACGATTATTACTTAAACATACATAAATGCTAATGGAAGACACTTAGAAACAAAATTTATGCACCGAGCCGAAGTCATTAACCTCGATCCACCGAGAAATTTCCTAATGCAAAAAAGAAAAACCCAGACAATATAACACAAAAGAAAAATCATCACCCGACCATCCCAACACAATCCGCTCATCCTAAACTCCCAACTAAAAAAAAAAAACCTCAACCATCGACCTTCTTATCTCCGACCATCCGCGACAGACTCGCGTCATCCTTTACCGCTTCAGCGATTCCTCTCCAAAATACACGTTAAGCAACGATCCCCGGCGCGCTCCCAATTACTATATACCAACTTGCCAATCATCGTCGTATTATGCAATCCAAATTCCGAGCGCGAAAACGGGCTTGTTTTCTCGCCGCGCTGGTCCTGGATCTTATACTTTTTTGTTGACTTGCTGACGCACGAGTGCACGGGAATGTGACTCGATGGTCGGTTTTGGTTTTGGAGGTCCCGGCAGATGAGATGTTTACTATTTTGAGTTAAATAGGCACGTGGTTGGAGGAGACGATGAGTAATGGGTGATTAATAATTAATAGGTGAGCGACCGTCCGAAATATACTGTTTGTTTCTTTTTAGATTGGGATGGGGATTTGGTGTTTACGGAGGTGTTGACTGGTTTTGAGGTTCGGAGAAATTGATTAGTTTTGGGGATATCGTTATGTTTTGAGTGTTTTTTCATAAATAATTGATTGATAAGAAAAAAGTTTTTGTATAGTTCTGCAAATGAACCCTTTGTGAAAAATTTAATTATTTTTTGAGTATTGTTCTATTCTATTATGCACTCTTCTACGAATATACACTGTATTTTAAACTGCGCGCGTAAAGTTTATGTCTCAATCGTAAATGCCATTATCAAGGTTCGGTAATTACGAAAATTTATCCTCAGAATTCATAAGTATATTATTTCTCACAACTCTCAATAGAAAAATTTTTAAAAGTCTTCTGTATTATTCTTTCATAATGTCTCAAAATACTATATAGTAATATAGGTCACATTAGAAACTATTTTTTTTTTTTTTTTTACAGAACACCAGGCATCGTTTTCGGATCATGAATGCTGAGTTCTTGAACTGTCCTATTGAAATTTCAATTGACAATCACACACTTTGGGTTGTGAGCTCGGACGGCAGAGATTTAGAGCCAATAGAAGGTAAATATACTGTGATACTTGGATCTAATATGTAAAACATCATTAGCTTAGAAATAAGGATTTTGTAACCTTTTTTTTAAATAAGTTACAAAATAATATCTTACGCAACAGATTTTGAAGAGAAAAAAAAACTTTGTTATTAGTTACATTAACAAAATAATATAGGATTGCAACTGATCAATAATATACGAACAAAATTTTACAATGCAGGAATATTTAATAAAGGAAACTGCCATAAACCTTCAAAAACTAGACATATTATCTACCTTTTATCGTTAATTAACAGAATTAATTATTTAGTTCTGGGTCAGCAAATAAGATCATAAATTCAGAATTGCAACATTTTTTTACGTCAAAATATAGACTGCTACATTGACCTTCCTAAAGTTGACCCTGGTTGAGGATTCACTGCATTAAATTCACAATTTTTAATTAGTATTCGTATTTAGTATATTTTTCTGCTTTGAATATGATATCCGATTTTTTCTCATGTTACACATAGTTTCTCCTTGTTTTATTAAAAAATTAATTTTATCGCGGGAAGTTTATCTGACTATGTTTCAAAATCTATTGTTTTCTATATCTATAGATCTTATACATACTCTTAAGTTCACGGTTAAGAATAATAAATTCAGCTAAAAATATTAATTTTTTAATAATTTTGCAGCTAAATCACTAGTTACTTATGCTGGAGAAAGATTCGACATAATTGTCGAAATGAATCAGAATATCAGTAACTACTGGATAAGATTTAGGGGTTTACTTGACTGTGGACCAAACTTCACAAAAGCTTATCAAGTCGCAATTTTGCGGTACGAAGGTGCACCTGACGAGGATCCTGAGGAAGATGTATCTTACGAATTACCTCCAAAAGAGGCTTTAAATATGGTACGGTTAATGAATTTTTCCACTTTTAAGAAGTATTAAATTCTAGTTAAATTAAATAGTTCATTTTAAATTTAGATTCCCCTTTGTTTGGTTCTTATTTCATTTTTATTTGAATATGACGAAATAATGATAAAACAAACTGATCGACTTTATTCAATGATAAGATTAACTTGCGATGATTAGATAAACTTATGGTGTACATTTCTATGAAGGTCATTAAATAACCGATGATAAGCATTTTTATGTAATAAAAACATTTGGTCTTACAGCAAATTAATGCCTTAAATGTGGGCACGGAAACTAAGGAAACTCTAAGTATACCACATCTAGACGCTCTAGATAAAGATACGGAGGCTAATACGAGAGAACCAGACTATCAATTTTTCATTTCATACGATTTCTATGCTAAAGACAACTACGACTTTCATCGCAAAAACATGTATGGCTTCCATCAAGGTAATTGCATGATTTTTAATTTTTACCTCTTTCAATCAATAATTTATAAATTAATGATCTATAAGAATATGTATAATCCAACGATTACATTAAAAATCTGCATAATCTGAAGAACACGTGCCTCCAATGCAACTGTTTAATTTTACGCGTGCTCAGAAAAAAAAACTATCGGTATTAGTCTAATTAGTATATACTCATCGATCAATTTTCTAACGAGAAAAAATTTTACAAAGAACTCGAAATTAATTGTTAATAAGACCTGCAGAGCGCTGATAGCCTTTATTCATCTTGATGCGACGAAAATGCATAAAACATGTTAGCACGTGTAAGCATCAATTATGACCTCACTTCTTAACTGTTTCGAGCATTAAAACGTCACATTGTTATAATTATTAAATCGAAAGGAAAAGGATACAATTATTTCGTAGGCATAAATTGCCTCTCATTGAATATTTATTAAAATTCTTTCATACAAACTTCCTACAACGATACGTTTTCTCATAAAACGCCAATCCTAGCACCACTTCAATTTCAAAAACGTCATTTCAAAGTCTCGCGCAAGTGACGAAATATTCACTTCAATTTCACCTCGTCCAGTCACATGACGAGCTCGCCTTTCCCAACAATTTTTTCCCCCTCGAGGCGCTCTCGCACGCACAATATAACCGGCCTCTCGCACGCACGCGCAAATACATATCCGAAAGTCATTAAATTGCAATTTGCACTACTTGTCTTATTACAGTGCTGCTGAAAAATCACAAAGTGGGCACGCCACAGCTGAATCACATATCGATGAAGATGCCGTCGTTTCCTCTGATGTCGCAGACGGACCTCGTCGACTCGAGCGCGTTTTGCAACTCTAGCACGGTCGAGGGTTGCGAAAGCGACTATTGCACTTGTCCGCATGTGCTGCAGGTGAAGCTCGGCAGCGTCGTGGAACTGGTTCTCGTTGACGAAGGTACGTGGAAAGGCTTTTGTCGGGGAGGCGTGAATGTTGAGGCTTGTTCCACGTTTGAGCATGGAAATTAAGGAGTATTAAACTGTATTTTTGTGATTTTTAATTTGATTGATTGATTGATTGTGTGAGCACTGTAATTGTAATTCAATTTCACGTGTGGAGCGATAGTTGAACAGTTAACTTAATATTAATTAAACTTTATTCACACATCAATTCTTTGATATAAATTAAATTAATTTTTATTTATTTATTAATTTTTTTTTTAATTAATCAAAAGTAAACGCGTAAATAAAAAATAAAATAGTTAATGCAATTACAGTTCAGCACGACATTTCACCCTTTTGCATTTCTAAATTATACAGCAATTTGAAATGCTCCGACGTGGAATGGTTTACCTATTCGCGAGCAACAAAGTTGACCTCGAATAGACTATTATACGTATGCAGTAGAGGAGTAAGAGAATACATAAGTGAGAGAAAAATTGTATGGGATGGCGCATATAATTGCTCCGATAAATCACCGCGTTCCGTTACACAAGAAGCACGTGCTGCTCGCGCATTGTTGTAATGTGTACAGTATATACTTACTTGTCAAGTTCCCCGAGGGAGTGGAGTTTTTTCGTCGATCTCTTTCTCGTGTTTTACTTTCACGTATTACGAGCGCGTGTTTACCTGCGCTTGTGCGATTTTTTTTCTTTTCAATACTTACAAAAATATGTGATTTCTTACCGGAGAGCCGGCTTTGAAAAATCAATTTTCGTCTTTTTCTTTTATCAGATAAAAGTCTATTCGTTTGTAATTTTTTTATTTTAATTTAACGCTGGCTTTATACGAATTCTCTCGCGAAGTGATTATAATTATAATGTCTTAAAGGAAAATTTTATGTTATTAAAGTTAATGATTATGATGATGTTTACTAAAAAGTAATTAATTAATAATTTTAATATATGTAGGCATTTCATATTTCATGTAAGCTTTTCGTGATTCGACGCATTTTTCGTTGTAATTATATACACTTTAAATTTTTAATGAATTAATTTTACTCATAAAACATGCCTATATCTTGCATTTTTAAAATTGTATAAATTGAAATAAATTATTTTCTGCAATACAAGTTTAATACGTAAAATCAGTATTTAAAAATAAGGCAATAATTAGATGCCGTTGTAATTTGCTCACGTTGCCGATCAATCTTTATTACACTTTTATTGCACGTATATCTCTATTTTGAATATTTCCTCTCTTTGAAAATTCTAACAATAGAAGGAACGTGTCTTACACGGATAATTAAACAATAATTGCGATAAAAAATATAGTTCTGTTAATCTGATAATCTAAAAATGAAAAAAAAAACTTTATTTCATGTATCGTTATAAAATATTTTTTAAATTTTCCTTTTATTTTTATGCAACTCAATAACTCGATAACTATATCCGCTATTATAAAACCGACAGTCGGCTTCTCAATTATCCATTATCCCACATTTCTAAAATACACATATAATTTTTCATCAATCCTCTCTTCCAAGAAAAATTTTACGTAACTGAAAACAAACGTATTACCTCTTACCCACGCACATTTATTAATTAACCCACCATTAAATTTCACCTTCCTCCCCATCTCTTACAAAATATCCCTCCACAATCCACCCACCACCCCGCAAAATTAAAAATCCCCTCGTCCACACCTTTTTAACAAAAAGTCACACGTCCGCCTATATATATCCTCAACTCTCAGAGCCTGCAATTCATTCGCATCAATCAATCCCGATTAATCTCCTCTCCCGTGCCTACACGAACAACAATAGCTCGCTGTAATCGCGGTTCGACGAACCTTATGTATGTCTCTCCTCTCGTCAATGTCGTCAAAGCTTCGCGTGCGCGCTAAAACATCTACATTGTATATATATCCATCAGGTGTGCCGTACGACGCCAACCATCCGTTCCACCTTCACGGCCACGATTTTCGCGTGGTGGCAATGGAGCGAATGGGTAGCAACGTTACGCTGGAGGATGTCAAGAAGGCAGATCGCGAAGGACGAATACGCAGGAAGCTGAGCAGGGCGCCGATCAAAGACACGGTTACAGTGCCCGATGGTGGATATACTGTGATCAGGTTCCATGCTGATAATCCAGGTATGTGATGTGGGTTATTTGCGCTGGGGAGTTTGGTAGATTGAGGTCTGGGAGATTTTAAATGGAGCGGCAAGTGGATATAGTGGGTTTAGAGCGCGGAAAACCCGAGAGCGATGAAATCACGCGGAAAAGCCGCCGGTTGCGGTGACTGGGATTGAGAGCGAATGTTTGATGAGGTTTTTTTTTGTTTGGTGATAACGCTGAGACGTGTTGCTAATGGGGTGTTTATTTTTTTTTAGTTTTTTTTAAAGCTCGTTTTTAGTATGTGATTACGGATCGGTACTTTTTAGTTTAAGTGTGTATGAACGAGAATGAATGTGTCTCTAGTTTTTCAAGAGGTTGTTAATCTGACAAGGAAAATGCAGGGATCTGATATGAATATGTAATCGTGTTAATCGTTAATTAAATTATGATTTCTTAAACTTGTTTTGATTATAAATTCTTTTAAAAAAAGTACCTAAAACGAAGATAGACTTGATTATAAAAAGTACCAATACTTATGATTATTATATTTATTATTTTTTATTTTCTTAAATTTTTTTTCAATATCTTTCTACGTTATTTTTTGTAACGTCAATTATTAAAAACGTTTTTTAATTTAAAAGAAAATTAATGAGTTGTCAATTTATGAAGTCACGCTAAATTTTAAACTAGTTCAGTAGGTAATCGAATTATTTCTGTCTTTGAAAAAATGCAAAAATATCGATAGCATCTAAATTGACGCACGTGGCCGTGCGATTTAGCAATTATAATCTTGCCTTCATGCAAATTTAGAAACAAAACAGTTCACGCCTATGCACATAAAAAAAACTAGTTCCAAACGAACCATAAATAACCATTTTTTTCATTTCTCGGAGTTTTCAATGAAGCAAATCTAATAACCATTGAAGCACATAAACGCCTCGTCATTACAAACATCTTTTATTTAGAAAAATTTGTCTCACCATCCAACAATAAAATCCTTACATAATCAATCATTACACCAATGAATCACTTCAGCATCAAAAAACCGTATACCGATCATCCGCGCATCGCTAAACAATCAATCTACCAACAAAAAAATTTTCCCCAAAACGAAACGACCACTGAACCATACAACTCAAACACACCCTAAAAAAATCCTCTCTTTTCCAGGCTACTGGCTATTCCACTGCCACATCGAGTTCCACTCGGAGGTGGGCATGTCTCTGGTCTTCAAGATCGGCGAGCACGAGGACTTTGCCCCTGTTCCCGCGGGTTTTCCCCGCTGCGGCAATTACAAACCGGTCTCCACGCCGGCCAGCACGAGGCGGACGACGCCGGCCAAGAAAAACGCGCTGCCGGCCGACGCGAGCGAGAACGAAATCGACCACGTCGACGAGAAGGTCCGCACGTCGATCGCCAACTGGCTGCCTCTCATACTCAGCGAGCTTAGGGCCGCTAATTCGGCGGGGGATTCGATCGTGGGGATTTCCACGATCGCTTGCTGCTGCTTCTGTTCGGCTTTGGCCTTGTTTTTCGGACGTTTTGCTTTGAGAGTTTGATAAGGGGGTTTTCTTTTGTTTTTAGGGGAGAGCTGGATTTCTTGTTGGTGCAGAGATGGATGGGAGTGAGTGTGCTGGGCTCTGAGTTTCTTGGAGGGGGAGGATTCGGTTTTTTGTTTGATGGGTGGATTTGATGGTGACGATTTTACTCCAGGAAATTCAGGGTTTTGATGTTTAAAGTTTGACGTTTACGATCTTGTAAATATTGACTTTTTTGGAAAAAGGGTTTTGAAATGGTTTAGTAATGGAGTCTTTTTAGCTTTCAATCCATCTCTGCACTTTTAGCTTCAAGTATTATGCGTGTGATTTAAAATAAATTAAATATGGCTTTTCGCGAAGATCGATAATTTTATAGTATTATGAAGATCTTATACACTAAGGAGTTATTTAAAAATATTTTTCTAATATAACTTTTCAATTTAATATTCAATATCTATAAGCATTTTATGATGTTTTAAAAATAATTAATTCTTTTAGTAAAAGATCCTCATTATATTTAATGTACTAGAAATAAGATTTTAATTAAAACATGTTCATTCGTACAACGGATTAGTAAAATGCAGATAAAACTTAAAAGATTATAAAAATTGGATATACTTGCTTACCAATATTGTAAAGTTAATTTGTTTACAAGTTTTCTTAACTTTTTACTTTTTTACCGTACTTGAAAGAAATTGTATCAAACTTGGAAAATTATTGACATGATTTATAAATATCAATAATTATTATAACCGGTATAGGACCAACGATATATTTTTAAAATCTTTTTGTAAACTATTGACGACATTTGTACTACATATGATTCATATACATTTTACAAGTTTGAAGTGCTGCATTGAGAAAAATTCTTAGAGAAAATTCTTATTATAAGATAATATAATAACTAATTTATCTAAGAATTTTTTTCTGAGTATGTGTGATTCATAATCTATTTTGCGCTTGGTTACATTATAAGTTTATTTATATATAAGTTTTTTTAAAAAGAAAATCGCTTTATGATATTATTGGACGCCATGTCAGATCAAAGTTAAAATTATTCTTTTTTATTTTCTTATCCGATAAAATTATTACATATCACACTTTAATAATCAATAATACATAGTGATTTGTGCTGTGATACATAGATAGAAAATAAAATGTGTTAGTTAGTAATGTTTTCTTAAATTTTAGTTAAAAATGTTTGCATATGATTGTATTAAATCGAGCATTTAAGAAGTTGCAGCTAAAATACTCGTAAGAATTGGTTGTAATATTTTTACTTAGACATTATTAGTATTTAACAATTTTTTAAACGTAGCTGAAAATGATTGTTATGTGTGTACAATAATTTTAAAACAATCGACGCCTATAAAAATATAAGTAGTTTTTAAGTACAATAAGGAAGTGTGCATAAGATCTTCTAGTAAAAATAAATTATTCAACTAAATTTTTTATTTCAACAGGTATAACGCATTCGTGTGAATAACTATGTGACCAAGAAGACTTAAGTACGCAAGAAATTATGTGCGCAGATGAACGAATGATGAATGCAGTTTTTAATATTTTTATACCGACGAACGAAAATTTATATTTATAAATTAATTTATGAATTAATTATTGAATGAAGTATTTTCATAAATTTTGTATGTATGCGAAAAATATATAGTATTTTTAATGAATATTGAAAAATTAGTAATACTTAACTTTTTCCTTTGAACTATAAAATTTTATGTATAAGTATATGCATAACTTAAGTGTTAATTTAAAAGCAGAATATTATTTAACTATTAGCATGAGTATTCTGTTTGTAACTTCAGAAAACAATTCTGTAAAAATCTATAGATATTCTCTTGTCATTAAAATAATTTTCAACCTTAGCGATAATTGATGTGTAAGCTGATAATTGAAATAAGGCAAGAGACAATATTTTCATAAACGGCATTGTCAGAAACTTGAAAACAACTACCGTTACATAATAATAAAGTAGCTTTAAGTTTTTAAATTAATGTTCTTTCTTTTTGTCCTTACCGTAAATAATTAAGAATATAAAATAACAGTTTGTTGCTTTATTAAGTTGCTTTATAAGTATTGATGTTGGACAAAACAAATTTTGGGAATAACAAGACGTTTTATACCACTTATAAGAGTTAATTGATTTTTTGTTAATATTATATTAACTTAAAAAAATATCGAATAATAAATTGAATAATTTGTTATTTTTCTACATACTATGTTTTACTATATACGCTAATAGCGCGACTTCGGCAGCATCCAAATTCATTAAGCTTATCTCTCAGTGAAAGTGTCATATCTTTGTCAAGTTCAGTATTCTAATTTCAAAACATACAAGTCATTATGACTTCTACAGGCATTATATAATCGTTTCTTCCATTTTAATACGTCAATAATACTTTAACATAAAAAAATGAAAATATTTTTTAAAATTAATAAAAATAAATACTCTGAAAAGAAATAAAAAAAGCACCAACAAGGCAACAAACATCAAAACAAACCTCCAACTTGCATTCTAAATTGGTAGCAGCTCGCCCATCCCACAAATACACTTAAGCATATACGTTCCCGATAACGCGTCGCGTATTTTCCTCGATCTGCAGCCACGCACTTCCCTGCCTCTCGTCACCAAATCCCATCTACACTCCCATCCAAACATCCTAAAAAGTAACACAACAAACCCACTCCTCACCTCTCTCTCCAAAAAAAAAATCAAAACAAAGCTCCCGGACTTACGCATCCAAACAACCCCGAAAACCTAGCCCCCCTCCCCATCAACCCACTTAAAGCATCCGAAATGTACGCATCTAAGAGACATGTTTCCCGAGGAGCTCGCATATATACACGGGGAAGCCCCGCGACGGGTATTCCCGCGCCTGGCGGATTCCCTCCGCACACGTATGTATCTCGTGTGTCCCCACCATCGGGCCGAAACGTGCACTCGAAAGTTTGGCTGATGCTCGGCTCTATGCGATAACGGATCGCGCCTTAAACAAGACCGCAGCCGCTCGAGCGGGCATTTAACTTTTTCCTGCGAGAGGGTGGAGAACCGGTTGAGGTGTTTGATCGTCAGTAGTGGAATGACGTTTGGATTTTTTTTTTTAAATTGATTGGTTCGGTTTGAGGAAAAGTTTGGTGCTTGAGGAAGTGCAGTGAAGTGCAGAGGGTGGAGAAATGTACGATCAGGAGAAAATATTGAGTTTGGCGAGGGACGAGATGGTTACGAACGCTGATTCAGTGGAGTGCCTGCTGGACTTTTCGAAGGGCCCGGACGCGATGATGGTGACGACGATGAGGAAGCCCGATTTTGCGCCGAATCTGCAGAGCGGCGGGTATAGAGTCTTGGAGATGGGATGGTGAGTTGGGGATAGAGATTTGGCTAGAAAATTTCTTTATTTTTGTTTGTTATTGTTGTTTTTTGATTAAAATAAAATAAACATTTGTATTTATTTGATTTTTTTTAAACCCGTTCGACTCAATTTATTTTTGGCTTTCATAAATTTTCCCTTTTTTTTTAAAGAAACGTTATAATTTAACAAAAGAATTTCTAAATTGTGTACATTGGAATGTATAATATACATATATTGGGGTTGACCTTTCAATATTTTCAAATATTTAAGGAGTTTGTAAGCTTACAAACTTTCTGCTTGATGTTTTTAACATAAAACTTAACTTTTAAAATTTCAATTTATAAAAACAATTATTTTTTATTTATTATGAATAAAAAATTATAAATTATTTGAAGCTGCAAGTACAAATTTGTTGAAAAATGAGATAATTTTTAAAAAATTTAGAAAGACTATAAAGTAATTGGAATTACCTTGGTGACTTTAAATACCCTAGTTTTCTTCAGCTAAAATTTAATTTTTACAAGGGTTGTACTCAAAGTTTGATTAATTATGTTTATGAAAGTTTAAAATATTATTTTACATAAAAAATAAAAGTATTCGTAATTTTTTCCTGCTATGGGACTTTCCAGTTGAGATATAGCGCATTTTACCTTTTTTACAATGTAGACTTTTACATATATCATAAACATCCTCATTACTAACAATAAGTTAAATTATTAAAAAAATTAAATTGTGAAAAAATCTTTCATTTTAAGCTCTTACGATATTAAAGATGTAGATTGATTACTTCTATTGGTTATTCTTCAGTTCGTTGAAGAATACATATAGAATCAAAAGTAAAGTTCAGTATTGTTAAAGGTTTTATTCAATTTAAAACAATATTCTAAAACAGTATTCTAAAACAATATACAAAAACTCAAAGTTGTCCAAAGTCATTCTAGTTTATGTTACGGTATTGAACTATTGACTTCCATATGTATTCATGTTTTATCTGGAAAAATACGCGTTCGGGAATTCCCCTGAAAATAATCAAGAAATGAAGTACAAGATTGGAAGGATAAAAAAATATTATACTTGGTAAATCCATGATGAAAATTTTTGGAAAAATTCATTTTTATAATGAAAAAAGAAATGCGTCAACATTGCAGCAAAAATGTGCCGTCCCATAAATAAGAACAGTACACGTGTGTACTTATATATACTTGCACTGAATCATATTGCAGCTTAAGTGAGTTAGAATTGCAAATGGAAAGAGCAATAAAAAAAAAATGTCTTAGAATTACGACACGTATGTGCGACAAAAACGGGTGCAGCAGAATTGTGTCAGAGTTGCAGACGGAAAAAGAATAGTGAAAAGAGGAAAATCTCTTACCATCTGTAATTCTGATGCAATTTGTCTAAATAGCGTGCCATATTTCCTTATTTTTTTCTCTATAATCTTTCCATTGGATATTTTGACGCATTTCGACTGCATATTTCTGCTGCATGTATGTTGTACTTGCAGCGAACCTGGAGTACATATGTACATTATCACCATTCATATAGGATAGCTGCACATTTGTACTGGAATTCTAATGTCAGTGTGCTGAATATGTCTGTTGCAAATTTCTTTGATGAGAAAAATAAATCGAGTGAAAATAGACCTGGCATATGTCGTTACAATTTTCGTATATACACATAAAATTGCATCAGAATTGACGTAGATTAGCTACCGTTCCATAATAGTATAAATCCAAAGCCAGTCTAGATCTAAATAAATGAATTCAGATCCAAAATAAATTTATAATTTTATGCACAATCTAAATCCGATTTATCAACTTTTTATTGACTTAAAAAAATCCTAAACCCCCAGCTTCTCCAAGAACTAACGAAAACCCCCTTCTTCTCTGTTCCAGCCAAAAGCCATCACCACCTTCAGCAACACCACCAGCCGAATCAGCATCTCTACCCTCACCACCCCCCACAACCACCCCACCAAGAATCACCCCCGTCTTCTCCACCCCCACAACGAACCCAGCCACCCAACCAGCCACCAGCAACAAAAGCCCAAAACCCCGAGCCATCTGTAGCTTCTGCGGCAAGCCGTTCGCCCACCTCGGCGACTACAACAAGCACCGGCGCCGTCACACCGGCGAGCGACCCTACAGCTGTGATCTCTGCCCCCTTCGCTTTGGCCACGCGTCCAACCTGGCGCGTCATCGCCGTCTGCACTCCGGTGAGAAGCCGTTCGAGTGCACAGAGTGCGGCAAACGGTTTAGCAGGAAGGACAAGTTGGCGGTGCACGCGGCGAGGAAGTGTTGCACGAAGAGGAGATGGATGACGGAGGAGGGCAGTGGGGTGAAGGGAGAGTCTGGGTTGATGGGTTGAGAGAGTTTGTGGGAGAGTGATATGAGTGTTCATATAGACATTGAATAGACATTGATTTTGGATCTTTGACTACGGCTAGCTCTGATCGAGATGGAAGGTTTTGTTGAAGAGAGGCATAGTCTGACGTGCTTTTGTTGACAATTTTATTTAATGGTGCAGTCGAGAAGTTCAGAACTTTGCGTTTATGCTTGTATGCTAAAATACTTTTTCTCTGTTTCTAATCGTTAATGTTATTTTTCCGAGCGTATCTTGCAATTAACTTTTTTATTTAAGAACTTACTTCTGTGAAAATTTTTGAGAGAAATTCTTAAAAGTTTAATTATCTAAAAAATTGTAGTAAATTACAATTCTTGTTAATATACTTTTTTTGGTATATTTGATCAACTTATTTTTGATTATATGGTCCAAAAATGTATATTTACTGAATGAAAGCCCAAAGTTTAACTTTAGAGTTAATTAAATTTTGAAATTCAGACCATTAAAGAATTGACTAAATATAAAATTACTATTTTGAAATCAAGAATTTGCAACACATGGGACGCGCATAGCGTAAATTAATTTTTTTAATTTTATGTTTCGAGGTGCCATACATTTTGAAGACTTAGCCAAGCTTCTTTTTTAATGAGAGCTTGTTAGCAAAACGATCTCTTTAATGTTATAAAGAACGTTAATTAAGCTCCTGTAATTTTGTAAAAAGTGAAAGTCAATGTTTGCAAAGCATAATTAATTAAAGCATTTTAAATAATTTATTTATTTATATCTATAGTCAAATTTGTATTGCTTGAATAATCGAAGTAAGATAGAAATATGTGACACTGATATGATTGAGTTTATTTATTAATTATGTTACAAAAAATGTTATTCTTCTTTAGTTTAAGTTATTTACTGTTATCACTTTCTATTTTACTTTAGATAGTCAAGTATTGTTGAATTTAAGCTGTAAAACAAATATAACTTATTAAGTAGATAATACCAGAGATTGGTAAGACTATATTTGAAGAATCAAGTCTCATAGTCAAGTGATTAAATAAATATTAACTAGTTATATTGATAAGATCTTCTATTATTCTACAAACTATATATTACTAAAAAAGTAGAATAATATTTTTTATTGTTCTGGGGAAAACAATGACGTTCACTATCTATGCGACTTTTTTCCAATTATTAAGTTTAACTGTAAAAGGATTCAATTCTTTGATATTTTTAATCGATAAGTTAAAGTGAAGGCATTTTATAACGATTACCAAGTAATTTTACTATGTACATATGCATTATGTACACACATACGTAGATTTATACTGCCCATCTTATTAAAATACATACTGAAATGATGACAATATGCGATAACAATCATCTTATGTAAAGAAGGAACTACTCATTTTAAGTACTTAACCGGTTACAGATCAATTTATATTCCTTACAGTTACGTTATTATGCATTTATATAAGTTAAATTAAAAACAAACATGTAAAGAAAATTTCTTTCGATTTATAATTTTTAATTTATTGAAAATTTTTTAAATTACAATTTTACGAATGTAAAGAATTAATAGTAGATTTTTAGTTTTATTCATTTATCGTGATTATATATATTTCTTGATTTAATAATTACATTTTACAATTTTGTGGTACATTTTTAAAATCAGAAATAAAAACAACGGAATTGTACTTTTGTGAACGAATAAATGCCTGTGATAAACAAGTACAAAACCTTGCACTTTTATGACATGCATTTAAACAAGTGCCATATATATTTTTATGATCCACGTAAAATAAAAAAAAGGCATACATGGCTGTACATCTGATAAGAAACATAGAATAAAAAATTTCATTTAAAATTTGATACATCACTGTACGATCTCAGCAGCAAATAGTATTTAAAATTAAAAGTCATAATTTGATAAGCAAGTTTAATTATTTTATTAATTAAGAAATTTTTGTACTATAGAAAGCAAAGCAATCTTACTGTTTCTTATCAAACAAATGTGACATGGTAAAAATATGTTACATTACTTTACGAAAATTGTATTATGAAATTTTGAACGCGTATACGATAATAAAAAATTTAAATATATCTAAGAGTTAATGAAATTTTTATATA
Organism: Eupelmus urozonus; assembly: GCA_900480035.1. Lineage (NCBI taxonomy): Eukaryota > Metazoa > Arthropoda > Insecta > Hymenoptera > Eupelmidae > Eupelmus > Eupelmus urozonus. The sequence continues at coordinate 43,398 of UELX01001119.1, forward strand.
ATTTGATATTTATTATAACCTTATTTATTCCCGAAATTCCGTAGTCATATTTTTCATTAAAATTAATTAAAAAATAACTTCATTTAATTTTGACGTATACTCTATCTATAACTGAAATCCACTTATTTTATGTGAATGTACGTCATAGTTCTGCACGCAGAATAAGTGGTTTTTCCCATAGAATAAGTAATCTTTCACTCTTTAATTTTTGTATAGTACATACAACATTCGTAATAAATTCTATATATTACAATTTAAATAAATTAATTTTTTTAATTTTGTTTTTCTATGACATATTTTTCGTTTTTAAATTATGGTAAACTTATTACGATACTGTCAGAGACGTATTACTTATTATATATCTATACGTATGTATATCAAGGATCCAAATAAAAAACCCTTTGCTTACTCATAGAAGATATGGGTTTTTTTGGGTTCGTCAATATATATACATATTCCTACGGTGATATATGTAAATTTGTGTTTGTATATTAAAATCAATTAAAATGGATTAATTGTTTCCTATAAATACAATCTAATTCAATTCAATTAAATTATACTTTGCAAATATTCAATTTTTCATAGTAATTCAAATTTAAATCAATCTCAAACTACACAATTTGTACTCTCAAAAGCACAACAGAACCAACTCACAAAACTCCATCTAATTAAAAAACAAAAAAAAAATAATTCTCTAACCCGTAAAAAAAAACGTGCGCAAAAATCTACAACTACCCAATAAACACGCATACAGCCAACCCACCTACATTCCTCACCTCTCCACACAAACGCACACACACGCGCGAGCTGCACCCACGCACACATGCGCGCGCAGTGCTCCGTTCTCATTTTTCGTGAGTGTGTAGCTCTGACTTTCTCCGGGGGTCGCGGGCAGCGCGCGCGCCACTACGAGAGCGAGAGAGAGAGAGAGAGAGAACAACATATATACCTCTATTATATACAGCTCACCAGGCGAAAATTTCGCTCCGAATCTATACACCGCAGCGCGCTCTCCTCTCCTATACGAGCCCCCCAGTGCACGCGCAGCTACATGCCTGCGCCGTACGCAGTGTGTTAACTTCCCGAGCCCCGCATAAATTCCGTGAAAAAAAGGACGTGTGTAAACACTCGAAGCAGCCGCGCGCTGTTAACACATCCCTGGCGACGCGTAAAGCCAGCTCTTCTGTGTTTTTCAAAGGTCCTCTAAGAGAGCAAGAGAGAGAGATGAGCTGCTGCAAAGGTCGCGCGAGTGACGTCTAGCCGCGAATCGCTCCGGCGAAGAACAATTCCGCAGAGAGTTGAGAGTATACTAGCTCTCTTTGCTGTTATCGACGAGGAGTGTCCTGTGCTGTCGGATTATCCGATCGTCGTGGGCTCGCTTCTGGGCGCAGATAATTCGCTAAGGTAAGATTGCGAGGTTAGGTTGCTGCTCCGATTTTCCAGTGCGCGCACGCTACTTATGTATTCGTTTTCTCACGGTGATATAATATAAGATTATATGAGTGCGGTGCACTACTGACAGATATGGTAACTATATAGTTTTTCGAATCGTCTGCTTGAGCGCTCCATTTTTTATCGCCGAAATTCGAGCGGCTATGTCCTAATGTAAATGAGTGCTGTATATAGGTGGGCTAGTAGTGCGTCTGTATAGGTGTAAAGATGCGCGCGATCGATGATGTTTATGATTTTTACGTTTGGAAACCAGTTATCGTACGGCTACTTTACCGTTAGACGCACACGCGGGCGCATTTAGGGCGATCAAATCTCGGGCTATATAGTATATAGCTCGGGCTCGCGCGCCTCACGCCGTCACTTTCGTCTCCTCGCTTTATATATGTTATAGTTATACCTGTCTACTCTCTTTATTTGGCCAGTGTGTAGCGTTACGGTACATATTATGCTCGGCGGTGGACTTGGCATGCGCTGATAAATCGATAATTATAAGTTAATTTTTTCGCGGCCGACGTCGGCTTCGATTTGTCGCTGGGGATTTGTTAATGCTGAATAGGTTTGTAGGTCGGATTGTCGATTATTTTGATCGTTTATTATTGATGGCATGGGGGGGAAAATAAATGACAGTATGTTTCGGATTGTAAGATTATTTGTTTTTCTGTAAGGTATGTGGTTTATGTAGATTTTTTTCATAAACAAACAAGTTTATACTAGAGAAAGTCTTAAGTGATATAGGGTAATTAATTAATTTTTTATTGTTATAACAATATAATCGTTATTTTCAGATGGCTTCCAGTGATCTAGAAGAAAAAATTAATAAAATCAGATTACAAAATGAGGAAATAAGGCGAAGATATGAGGTTAGTATTTATTAGCATTTAAAAACAGAATATTTAGCGTAAAACATTTGTTATATATTACTTTTCATATATTTCTTATTTACAGGAAGTTGAAGCTGATAAGAAAAATGCAGCTAAATCCAATGCTCTAGTTCAATTGGTTCCATCAGATGATTGGCCAGAAAGGAAGGAGCCTCCCGAGTTCTCTGCTCCAGCAAAAAATAATCAGAAACAAAAAGTTATAAACAAAGAACACAATGACAGGCCTCAACAGCATTATTCAGGTATCCAAGAGCGTCTTGGAAGGAAAGATCACAAATTTGCTCAGGTGGGTATTAAAAATCTAATAAGAAAATAAAGAAAGTTGAATAAACTCTTACATAAATGATTTTTCCAATTAGGGAGGTGGACCTCCACCAGATCCAAAATACAATTTCCTAGCTGATTCTGAAAGAGAAACTCGTATGACAGATGATGCTAGGGTAGACGAGGATAAAAATAAGTCTAGGAATAAAACACCGCGTGGTGCTCCAAGGAAAAGAGGTGGAGGAAGTGGTGGAGGATCTAGAGAAGCATTTTTCAAAGTACACTTTTCACTTTAATAGTTACTTCTTAAAACTATAGTTTTTATTAGTTAACTTATTTATGCTAATATTTGATTACATAAACAGGATAATCGAGGGCCACATGCATTTCATAGTAGAGAAGAATCTCTTCCAGAATATGAAGCTTGGAGAGCTGAACGCAATAGAATTGATGAAGCTCGTATAAGCAGACAAAAAACAGCTGAAGGCAATTGGCGAAGAGAGTGGGATAGCAACAAGGTACAATGAGATAAACTATGAGATAATATTGAAATATGTTTGTTTAACATTGATAACACTTTCTTTATAAATTTTCATAGACAAATATTGAAAAAGAGGTACCAAGAAAAGGAGATTACAATCGTAGAGAATCAAATAATTATGAAAGAAGGAATAATCATTATGACAGTAAGTTTAATTTTGGCTAAAGTCTACATTGAACTACCTAGTGAAGGTTTGACTTAAGACGTATAAAAAACAAATCAGTATTGCATTATACATTTATTGATAACGCTACATCCACTGTGTTTTACTTATAAATAAAAAGAATATATTAATCTTAAAAGAAAATATTGATAAGTTGTGTTTGATGTTTTTTTATTTTATGTTGTTTTATATTATATATATATATATACATTATTTAGGCATTTCTGCCTTTTTTACACTTAGTTCCTGCAAGTATTTTACTTATCATTAAAATTTGAGTTTACTTTTTGTATATTGATCTATTATGTATCATTCATTCTTTATAAGATCATAAATTCTTAAATTTCGTAAACTGATTATTAAAAAATTATTATATTTTTGAAATGCCATGAAAATTAAGGCTCTCTAAAAGTCCTCCAAATTTTCTTTTTACGCATTAGGCGATTTTTCTAATCGTGGTCACGGTGGAAGTCGAACTTATCATGGATCACAAAAGAATCATGGTCATCAAGATTATCGCCGTCCGCATCATGAACAACCTCATGAATATAAAAGACAGTCGGACAATAAACCACCTCTTTCACCCAACGACGATAGAACTGTCACCGCTACTGAAAAAAGTATCAAAGTAACGGTGAATCATGGAAATCAATCTAAGGGTCCGGTGATGAGCGTAAAAGGTTTTTAATTTTTCAATAAACGATTTGACAAATTTGAAAAATTGATTTCAAAAATTAAAATATAAAGTATTTTTGAACATAATTTTTGTCATTATTTATTATTATTTATTATAATTTACTATTATTTTTAGTTTAGTAAAAATTTTGTTATTGAATTTTTCTTTTTAAAAGTATATTTTTCAATGCTTTTTGTATTTTTATTTGTATTATGAAAGTTACAAAAATTTATTTAATTCAAAAAAATATTGTAGTAAATTCACCGAGTATTGCTGGCACTGGAAGAGTTGGTCCCCGACAAAAAAGTCGAATTACCTACAGTAGTAATCAGTCAGATGCCGACGTGGTAACACCCAACGAAGTAAATTTTTCAAGACAAAAGTCCTTTGATGAAAAGACAGCCGCAGCAAACTTCAACGATGGACAGAAATCTACCCCAAAGAGCCCATTCTCACAAAGGAAGAAAGAAGGTAATGCTAAATCTCCTTTTCCGCAAAGAAAAGAATTTAAAAATGATGAATCATCTTCTCGTCCTAAGAATTCCAAAGCTTTGTATTCTCAAAAAAATGAATCTAGAGATCAAAAGCAATCCAGTAATCATGCTCCTAAACCACAACGAGTTCAAAAACGAGCTCAAAAGCCTGTAACAGATAAGCCAGAGAATCTTTTTACTTCCGATGATGCGATTCCTTCCGAATATAATCCTATTAAATCGTTTGATAATTATTCTGCAGAACAGACAGTTGTCAATGAAAAAGATAATATTGAAAATGATTCAAATAAAATTATTAAAATAGATGAACAAATTTCTGATATGCCTAACAACGTAGACAATTCAACGGCCGTTAAGAATGTTGATCAAAGTTCTTGCAATGATAGTATTAATAATTCTACAATTGAAAATGGAAAAGATAATGAAGTGGATGATATTAATGATAATTTAGAGCACGTCGAAAATTATGAAAAACAAAATGAAAATATTGAAAAAGTAGATGAAAATATTATAATAAATGAAATTAATAGCTCTAATAAAATTAGTGAAGTAGTTGAAAAATGTGAGGAAGCAGTTGATACATTTAACGATGTTTCAAAATTAGTAGAGAAAAAGGAAAATTTGTTGCCTGAGTCTATTGAAAATGTTGAACAAAAACATGAATTACCATCTGATTCTCAAGAAAAAATAAACCAAGATATAGTAAATGAAATAACTCCAATTATAAATTCTGATCATATTGAAGATATTACTGAACTAGAACAGAAAAATAATGTAAGTGTGCAAAATCAAGATGAAGTAAACCAAGAAATTTTAAATAAAGAAGTTATTGCACCTAATGAGAATAATGAAAGTGCAAAGCTGGGTCAAGAAGAAAATAAGCCAAAAGAAATAGAAAATGGTGAATCTCAAAAAATAATTGTGAAAATCAATTTTGAATCTGAAGAAAATCAAGAAATTATAACAAATAATTCTCCAAATAAATTAGTCAATGACAATGATTTTATAGCTAATAATACTACAATTGAGTCAATTGAATCAGTTGAATCTAAAACTAATGATTCTATAGATATTATTGAAAACCTATCTGCAAATGATAGCGGTTTTATAGATGATTCCAGTAAGCTTCATAATGATTCTATGCCTTCAAATGTAGAACCTAGTATTGAAATTAATTCTGGAAAAAATTCTCAAGAGTCAGTGAAACTTGATTCAGTGGATACAACCAAAGAGATTTGTGAAAAATCTATTGAAATCTGTGATATTCGTAGTGCCGCATCCAATGAAACTTCTGAAATAGTTGAAAATTCTACAGAAAAAAGTGAAAATAAAGAGGAAGTGTGCAAAACATTGGAAGATCCTACCAAAGACAGTGTCATTAATGTTGTTGAAGGTATTAATGAAAGTTCAGAATTATCAAAACATTCAGATTTGAAAGGTGTATTGAACAATGAATCAGTAGAATTGAAAGGTGTATTGAACAATGAATCGGTAGAATTGAAAGGTGTATTGAACAATGAATCAGTAGAAAAAGAAAGTTCTGTAAAAGAAGAGTCAACAAAAGTTGCAGCTGAGGAATCAAAGGAAGTTTAGATGTATCCTATTATATTCCTTTAAGGGAAAAGATACAATCTAATATTGTTCTACTAAAAAGACTTAAAATTTTTAAAAGTTGGATAAATAGCACTTTAAATACATGAAAAATCTATTTTTAATAATATTAAACATAGATGTAAGCTAAAGACTAAAATTTTAAAATTTATGCAACTGTTTAACAAAAATAAATTAATATTAAATTATATGATATTATTAAGAGCTGTATTTTTAACACTGTGACTTATAGTGTAACCTGTTAAATTAATAAAAAAAAAAAAATAGATTTTTCATAGTATTAAGGTAGCAACCTAAGTAAAGTTCTGATTCTTAAAGAATCCAACTTGTAAGGATGCAATAATAATTTATTATTATATTTAAGATTTATAAGCGCCTAAGATCTTGAAGATTCGTTAGTATTTTCAAATTCTTATGCACGAGGGTCCGTAGTGTTCAAGGTCATGTTTTTAAAGAAAAACGCGCAAAATTGAACAATTACGTACTTTATAAACTACTATATAAGTGTTCGCTAAACAGTGATAATCTAGCCAGGTGAAAGATTGTGATAAAGATGAAATAAATAAAGAATGTAATTCAGAACCCGTCGCTCATTAACCAAAATCAGGTGAAACGATAAAAGAGCATTTTTCCTATTTATAGACTAAACTGATGAGGCTGGCTTATCTATGTTTGGTGTAAAACAGCCATAAGTCTATTTTCTTAATCGTTTAAGGTCTGATCTGCATCAGACATTTTTTATATGAATTTTCGCGAGTTGTGAGTTATTATATATTCATATAATATAGAGCGTTTTTTCTTTTTTTTTTGCTTATTTATTTTCTTCGCTTTTAGCGAGTTTTTTCGACTGAGAAAACTTATGATTTTCATGCGGAATTGGAGTTAGTATTTTATCTCCTGTGTAATGATATTATTGTTTCTAGTAAATAAGCTAATTATTGATGCCTTAGGCAGAAAGTGTTATTTAGTGAGAAACAAAATTGACTCAACGAATATATTTTAAGAAATCGGAATAGTGTTGATTAAATACAGTGAATTACTTTAACAAGCTTTTTCTTTTCTAACTTGATAAATTTAAATAAAATTTAATTATCGTATTTAATTAATTTAATTTAAAAAAAAATTTAAAGCAAAACGACTTTGCTAACTGAATTTTTATAAGTTAAATTTCCTAAATTTAAAGTGCTAAACGACACTATATTTTGTTGCATATGTAACGAAATGAAAAATCTATTAACTGCTCACTCACTCTAAGTTGTTCGACTCTATCAGCGATATTCACTACTCGGCCATGTAGTCTTTTAATGCTGTGTACCGGTTAATAATCGCGCACATTTATAATTTTTATCAATTTAAAATTATAATCTATTTATATGAATCAAGAGAATATTCATTGCTGCGTTTCT
>UELX01001120.1:0-50847 GCA_900480035.1 Eupelmus urozonus
TATGATATACTATTTTAAATAGTAATAAATGTTTTATTTATTTTCAGTGATTTCAACTCAGGCTGGCCCCCTTAAGTATATTAAATTATTTTGTCTACTAATATATTAAAATTTTATAGCTTATCATCTAATAAATAAATCTTAAGCGTATTAAAAATTGATTGAGGAACTATATGTAATTTTCCAAACAAATAAATCTTGAAAAGTGTTTCAAAAATATTTTATTGTCATTTTACAAATTTGGGTTGCAATCATTATGATTGCAAATAATAAAGAATATTTTTAGCGTCTACTCCATTTAATACGACGTCGAGTTTCAGCCGAAACCTGAAAAAAAAAAAGATTTTTTATAAATTTATATTAAACTTACCATTTTTAAATAAAAAAGTTTTTATTAGAAACAATGGTACATCGATTTAAGATAATTGGTACACATTTAAAAGCTAAATTGTTATGTAAAAAAAAGAATACTAAAATAGTACATTTCGATACGGACGTGGATAGCGGTTATTTGAACGAGGCAAAATCACTTTACGCACCAGTATCGAATCGTATTTTATGTGAGAGCCAAAAAATCATCTTGAAGTTATGATTCTGAAGTTAAAGTGGTATAAAATGAATAGAATATAAAATATATTGTATAACATAAAACAATATATTATTAAATAACTCAACAAAAATATTTTAATTTTATATTTTCTCTTAAAACAATAAATACGACTTTTAACAAATCGGCTTAAAATATTGTATAAACTTACGGATTGCGAAAGTTTTTTTTTATTCTACAAATCCTTTTTTATTTAATTTTTAATTATATTTTAAAATTATAAATAAACTTATTAATGAATATTTATGATTTATTGGAATAGTCGAGATTATGCTATGTTGTTCGCTTGTGCTAAGCTCTATAATTAAAATAATTTTCTATAAATTCAGACACTAATTTAATATCTCAGTTATTAAAATATTTTTATCGCATATTTGCAAAAAAATATTGTTAAATTTTTTAGAGTAAATCTTCTTAAAAGAATTAGATCTTTTCTACTTTGAAAATTTTGAAATGCTAATAGACTTCAGACTTAATTATTTTAAATTAATAAAGTATACCACCATAAGAAGCCGTGCACTGAAATCATTTCATTCTAATTTTTCAGTTCTCTCTACAATTACATTTATTTAAATTTCTCTGCGAAACTTCAAGCTTAATCATCCAAGTAACCACTGTATATATGTGTGATAAAAAAAAGAGTTTCTGCTTGCATAATTTCGTAAATTAAAATTAAAAGAAAACTTCTAAAAAGCGACTACTAATTGTTATTAAAAAAAATGAAAAATCGGCATCACTCACAATATCGTCATCGTCTCGTCTACTGGGCGCAGTTTCTACTGGGAAGTCCGCATCGGTATCGGCATTGGCAACACTTGAAATCAGAATTACGCAAATACACAGGCTCAGAGCCAGCAGTCTTCTTAGGCTCCTGCTCAAAAATATAAATTGTAATTATTTTATAGAGAATTATACAGTTATTTGAGAGTAAACACTAAAATTAGGTTTCTTTATAAATATTGTTTTATTTCTTTGGAATATTGTTAGAATGCCTTCCAGACTTTTAGAACGAAAGAATTGTAAAGATTTCTTTTTTAACTTACATCAACATATTGTTTTTCGCTGCTTTGTTTCACTGAGTGATGAAGAGTGATCAATAAACTCGGTTGCTGTAATAAACTTGGTCGTCGACTTTTATGCATTACAATCATAAGTAAATCGAGTTTTATTTGTGCTTGAGTCGTTAACAACAGAAATCAAAAATAGTAAAATCAGTCGTTTTGCCTCGCAATTGATTCTGCGATAAAAAATCAATTATTTTTTTAGATTTATTTAATGACAAAGTGCATATTATTTGTAATTTTCGAAACTATCAAACTGATTTTAATTATTAGACGTTAGTATTATCATGTTCTTATCACAAAATCAATAGCGAATTGACAATTAATTGTGCTCAACATGCTCAACCTTTTAAAGCAAGTAAATTTGACAACAGAAATAATGTAACCCGTACAATTAATTTTAATGATGACATTTAATAAACTGTAATTCCTTCTGATTTTTACGCTAACAAGATATCCTAGATTGTTAGAAATTTATTTAGAACCTTATTAATTATTTATTTATATTAATTAATGATTGATTTATATTTAATTAAAAATTCAAATTCTAAATTCTTCTAATACCTACGTTTTAATTTACTCAAAACTTCTATAGATGAAATTTTAGTAATATATATATATAATAGTCATAGCTGTTACCAAGCAAATATATTAAGCAAGATTGTAGTAACTTCCGGGAAGAAGATATCACTGTCCACAAAGAAGAAATAAAAAGTATTAAAATATGGACTTATTAATTGTTGTAATTGTAATTCTTTTGCAGTAAGTTTCTGCTTTAAATGTATCGACAAACTTATCAAAAAGTAAAAAGATGAGTTTGTCTCTAAGACATTAAAAACCATAATTTTTTCTTTTTATCTAATTCCTGCTTTAGCTTAGTAGAAAGTAAACCTACAAGCTGATTAGTAATCTCTTTGTTTAAACATTGTAGCTAAAAATATAAAAATTACGTACAATAAATTATTAGTAAATAGTATATTCAACTAATTTCTTTTAAATTTCTTGGTAAATTTATGGACCAACATGGCTGTATCACCTCAATTAGTAGGTGTTTAATGCATACAGTAAGAGTTTTGGGCAGAATTGCAGAAAATTTAGTTGTAATCGAGTACCTCATCAAAGTCTGTCGTGAAGGCAAAGGCTGATGGGGATATTCGTCACGAAATCGATTTCTGTCATGAACAAAATTTATCTGGCCCTCTTCTCAAACGATTCTATTCGTGATACCCATATAATGTTGTTCCGTTCAATTTTTGGGAATATTTCCCCTTCAGGGATGTTATTCATGTTATACATGTTATTCACGTTATTCATGTTTACTTCAATTCACAAGAATGACGCTATAACCTTTTTTTTTTTTTAATTTCAACTTCATAGGTCGAAGTTTGCGCGATTCGATGTTTAATATTCTTTCGTAAAATAGAATTTAATTCTATTCCGAATTTCAATTTCGATTTATAAAATGTTTCAATTTATAATTATTATTGTTACAAAATTAAAATATTTTTTAAATTTTTATTCAACTTTTTTATGCAAGTTTTTTACAAATTATCAATATAGTAAACAAAAGAAATTTCTAATATTTTTACTGAGAATTTGTAGCTGTCAAAATCGCGGGAAAGGCGCCATATGCTTGAGATTAAAATCTATGGCTAAAACTATGAAAATTTCTATACTTCTGAATTATTAGATGCTTTTTTATTGTAGAAATTGATCTAAAAATTGATCGCTCGCTCGATTCGTGGATTTTGGCACAAAGCAATTGAAAGACTTTCCAGTCTCTTTATCTACATCTAGGAATTAGTTGCTTATCAACCATGAATAGTTTTATGATATAGAAGTACTAGTAGTTCTACACAGTTAAAAATGTTTCATACTTAAGTCCTTATTTTACGAAATTCTTACGTATTTGGGTCCCTTTTTCGCGAAAATCAATTCGTCAAAATTCTAACGTAACTTTTTCGTAATTCTCAGTTCTATAAATTACCAAATTCATAAAATGTATAACTTACGATAAGTTTTCGTAAACCTAGATGAACATACGCAAATAATACGTTAAATGCGCTCTTAATTTTTTTTTTTCACCAATGAGACACGACCTTAAGGCAATGTGAAAGAGTGAGGTAGAAATCTATACACAGTTAACGAAAATTTTCTAAAAAACGGAAGGCTTCAGCTTCGAGTAAAACATATAATGTTTATAAAAAATGTTTTCTCAACTGGTTTAATGAATGTTTACAACCTAATTTTTGGGTTCCCGTTTAATATTCTATGCAAATTTCTACCTCACCCTTTCAAATTCCGTTATAAACCCTTGTAAACAAACGTATAGACAGATCTGGATATAGTATGTCTGGAACCACTATTTTTATTTGAATTTACAGGTTTCAAAAATGACTATGATGACTATGATGGTAATTCGTATTTTATTCAACTACGGAAAATAACGTAATTTTTCGAACCGACAAGTTTTTCGTCTTTTAGGTCAAATACGAAATTTTCACGCATAAAAAACGTATTTTAAACGCATTTATTACGTTATTTATATACGTAAAACTTAAGTAAATTTTGACGATTTAGATATCATTTTTTCTTTTTATGATTTTAATATAAATTATTTTTAAGTTAATATATGAAATGTGAAAAAAAAAGATTGTTTTTGTATATTACAACCATGGTTTATTAAACGTTATTTTAAAAATGTTATACGAGACCTTAGTGGATATATGACGTTTTTAAAATGATTTCTGATTTTGATATACTGTTTTATCTCAGCAATTATAATTTCAATTTTAATCCAATAAACTGGATTTTTTGTTTTTATTTTTTGAAATGCAGAAATACGTCCATATTTTATTTATATGAGTATGTCTTTTTATATAAAAATTCTTCAATTTTTGTGTTTTCTTTCGTTTTTTTCAATGATAAGTTTAAGATAATTGAATCGGATGAATAGCATTTTATAAAGTGCTAAATATATTGTTAAAATATCTACATTTTCCGAAAAACTTTTTACATTAAATTTATGGTTCTTTTTATTTTAACTAAAACATGTAATTTTGTAAAATGATTATAACACAAAAAATAAACGATTAATTCAATAATTAATTAAAAATTAAAAAATACGAGTTTTTTTACGTCGTTTAGGAGGATAAAAACGTATCACAGCTACAAAAAACATCGCTTCTTAGAGTTCAATAGTTATAGTTTTCTACATTCCTAAATAATTTTTAATGCTCAAATCCCGATTTTAACTTTTTAATTTCAGTAATTTAGTTTCTTATTATTGAACTTACTTAAATTAAAAAATAAAATTTTATCACACATCCGGCACAGTATTTGCAAATAGAAAGAATTAATCCTGTCCTCAAGTCGCCTTTCATAACAGAGTATTTTCGATAATCGGGCGTGAAAAGTTCAAATAACAAGAAAATTCAAATTATTATCAAAACTTTACTACTAAAAATTAAATAAGATTTACAATAGTCATCAATAAATAAATAAATACTGTCACATCGTACGACGTACAAGCTTAAATAATATACATAAATAAATAAATAACCAGCGCTCGTAAAAAAGTAGTATCAAAATAATCGCAGTCAATAAGCATTCATCATCCAAAATCAAGTCTCATTCTCGGAATCGATTTGCATTAGTGGCGAATCGGTTGGTGGCTCGGTGGGCCACTTGCCGGCCGTTTGTGGGGGCTCATCGTCGCTCTGTTCTGGCGGATCAGTTATGACTATCGGGCCAAGAGGCTCTGCGGTTTCTTCAGACGTCGACGAGGAAGCAGTTGATGAGGCGGGATGGTCGTTTTCGTCGGTAGATTCTGGATCGAGAGGCTCTAGTGGTTTCGGAGGTGTAAGATCGGTGGCTGGGACTTCGGTTTCCTTCTCGCACTGCCGGCCGTAGAAGCCCAGAGGACAGACGCATCTGGATTTGGATGAAAAATGGAAAATTAGATTAATAATGATTGTTGAGTTTTTTCAAGAGGAGCGTTATAGCTCAACGATGTAAAAAGATTAAATTTTTATTCAAGGTTTAATTTTTTATGGTAAAATTTATTGCAAGCAGTTATTTTATCAACAGTGCATACGACCTCTTGTCTTATCAATGTCATAACTTTGTTCTCTATTTCTTATAGCTTTATTCAAAATATATATCACCGCGTAGATTTAGCTTGAAGTTTACTGTTTATGTTTTGTGTTAGTAACTGCATGTATAAAAATTAGTTTACGAAATTATAAATCATATACCTTATAAATTATATTTTAATTTCTTTTAGCTGCATACTACATTTTTTAGATCTGCATTTGTATACTCTGTTTCTTTCGTATTATTGATTTAATTTGATATAATTCATATTTTCTTTAAATAATAAAAATTATGTCAAATGGCAAACATTAAAATAAAGTTAAAATTATCAAATTTAAAATAAAATTTTATTTTAATATAATTGTAATAATATAGTCACAGTACCTTTTACTTTTTTGAAATGGAGAAAGTGCGGTTATAATTCGAAAATTTATTTATTCTAAATAATCAAGGAATCAATACAAAAGTTTAATAAGATTTCATTTTAACGTGAAGTAGCTGTCCAATTGTAATTTTCCATTAATATAAATTATTAATTAAAAATTTATTTCTTATTTAAACATTTATTCTAGCTAAACTGTTTTCATTTTATTATTGCTCTCCTTAGTCGTCGCAAGCTAATTGTTTAGTCATCTTTTTTAAGAAACTTTTCCCCGTAATTATTGCTTTTCCTCGTACTCTCCCTGTATTAATAATACGTCTATAATAACAGTTTTTATATAAGTATGTTGCATTCTCACAGTTATTTATTCACATTATTATGTACATGATGTAAGAATCGTAAACTAGTCTGCAATTTGTGTAACTTCGCGTAACTTCAAAGCTTATTATTATTTAATTTGTTGATTTAACTACGCAGGCATACTATAATTTTAAATTTAAAAAACTACGTGAACAAACTATAATTGATAAGTTTGCGTCGTTAAGGCGAAAGTGATGATTACAGAAAAAAATGTCTAACACAATTGACTAAGCAATAAATCCACGATAATTAGAAAGAGAACAACAATAATAATACCTTAACAGTTTGCTTAGAATAAATGTTTGCTAGTTTTACTAACTTAATTTGGTAAAAAAAAAGGTTATCGAGACAGCACCTCTTCTAGCAAAAATGAAAATTTCTTTTTTTATTTTGATTTTTCATTCAGATTTTATATGATTTGATTGTAAAAGATTTGTAGAGCCCCATAAAATTCGATAAATCTTATTGCTGCGAAATTTAAATGTTTGTAAGAAAATAAAACTAGATGAAAAAATAATTTTATTTTTTTGTGTATTTAAAATATTTTTCAATTTCTACTTTTTGTAACTTCAAAGTAGAAGTAAAGAAATTCGTAGAAACCAAAAGACAAAACAGTTTAGATTCATTTTCCACAAAGTCTTAGAAATTACTCCATTTTCCAAAATTTTTCGTTTCCCATCGCGCCTCCCGTAATTAACCCATAACAGACCATCCTCCCTCCCATCATCACAGCCATCTCCACACCTGCTATCAGCCACACTCCCTCAACTATCCCACGGCAGTCTCACCTGTAATCCCCGAGCTCGGGCGCGACGCTAATGCACGTGGCGTTGTTCCGACAGAGGTCCGGATGGTCGTCGCAGTAAGTGAGCCGCTCCTCGCAGAACTCGCCGGTCCAGCCGGGCTTGCAGCGGCACTCCCAGGGCTTCCTGCAGCTGCCCTGCTGGCAGCCCGGATACGGCACGCACTCGGTGCAGTTGGGCCCGGTCCAGCCCACCCGGCATCTGCAGCTATTCGGACGGCGGCAGCCGCCGTGCTCACGGCTGCAACCCGGCGCGCAGATCGCTATGTCGTCGCGACAGGCGACAAGCAAGTTTATGGAACGCACAGAGAGAAAGATGAGTATGAGAGAAAGTGGGTGATGAGGAAGCGGGGGATATACGCGTGAGTTGGCGGGCTTTCGTGCGCTGCGGGTTTTTTTTTTTTTTGGTAAGTTTTGGTTTGGGAGAGTTGGGGAGGTGGTGAAGGAGAAGGGTTAGAGAATGGGTTTTTGTAGAGTGACGATGAACTTGGATAAGAAGATTATTGTCTAGAGGTCGGGAAGATTTTATGGCAGATTTATTTGTTTAGGATTCTATATTTACAGCTGGAATTAACGAAAGCTTACGACGATCTATTTTTATATTATCTAAATTTATCATCTTAGACAACAAAATTTTTGCATAAGCTCCTGCATTCACGCAGGCGATTCCGATGATCTATCGCTCTTCTTTCGCGCACCATTTATCCCATTTCAAATTCTAATTTTTCAGATTAAAAATATTCACGAGCATTTATCACGGGATCTCTTCTGCGCTTGATAATGCAACTTGATACCCAGGGCTCTCTTATAATAATCAGTCCTAAAGCTCGTTCCGAGAAAGTCGCGCTCCTTTCGTTCTTATTATCCGAGATGATAAAGAAAGATATAGGTTTGGAGGTGGCGAATGACGCAACTGTGGGCGCTTTATCGAAACAAAAATCGCGGCTCCCTCCGAATGGCGAGTCGTTAAGGTGACACTCGGCCGCAGGAATAAAACATATTTTTTCGCGTACGCGTGCGTCAAGGAGGATAGGCTGTGGGTGTATGGGGGACAGGTAATTAAAAGATATTAATGATGCTCCCGAAAGTGTAAGGGGAGAATTAATTTTTAGAGTGTTGGATTTAGGATGTGGGATATCAGTCACGATTTAAAGTTGAAAGGAAGAAACTATTTTACAATTTTTAAAATTTCTTTTTTCAGTGAACAATATGTAAGGGTAGATTTTATTAAAATGAACATGTAAAGAAAGATCGGAAAATTTGAAAATCATTATTATGTATAACTTACGCGTCGAACATAAGAATCCTGTCCATCCTGGATCGCATCTGCACTCAAGTGGACCCTGACAAGTTCCGTGCACGCATCCCGGCAAAACGGAGCACTGCTTGCACATCGGCCCTTGCCATCCAAGACGACATCTGCGTTACGATACAAGACAATTTAATGAGCTTGCTGAGTTACGTAGAAGTTTTTCTTTATTAATATATAAAATTACTCGTTATGCAACTAATATACAATACAAAAAATAAAATTAAATGAGACTTTTCGCTACAATAGTAAAAAAATTATCAATAAAAAAATAAAAAATCTAGAAAATTAGAAATTAAAATTATTTACTTAAATAAAATGCTACGTAAAAGACTGTATCTTTAACTAATTGTAAAATAATAGGAAATTTATAGCGAAAATAAAGATAGGTTGTTTCTTGCAACACAAACCCATCTTCGCCCAAAAAAACTTCTCATCGTCACCCAAAACCTTCATGATATCCCAATAATCAAATTCATACCTGCACTCTCCCGGTTTCTCGCAATATCCCTGGCTTGGATTGCAGTCGGAAGCGCAGATCGGCTCGTTGCAGAAAAGGCCCTTCCAGCCCGGCTCGCAGACGCACTCGAAGCTCACGTTACACCTGAAAATCCATACCCAGCTGTCAAAACACTACCTCTGCATATTCAGCTAGATAAAGGAAAGTCATTTTTTTTTCGTCAGATTTTTAGTCGCGCGCACGTTTGACGATGTGATGACGAAACGGGATCCTTGCACGTGCGAATGTGCGAAGAGAGGTGAAAGCGAATACCGTTGTTGTCGCTACTGTGGATTTTTGCCGTCTCTTTTAGCGCTTTCGTTGCGCGGGCCGATGATACCGTTGGAGGAAGGATGCGAGGAGAGTTTGGTTGGGGAAAATTTGCGAGAGTTGGTGAGTTTGTGATAGAAGGGAATGCGAGGTAAATAGAGGAGGGGTTTTTTGTTTGCATAATGGAGATTTTTATAAAGATTTTTATAATTTTGTTAAGAAATTTTTATATTGAGAATGAATGTTGAATTTTGTTGATACGTGTTAAACCGACAAATTATTTTAAAACCTATACAATTTTAATAATTACATTATTTCTTGAGTTGAAAAGAAAAGAGTTTACTAAAATTTACTTTGATTTCTACTAATGGTGGGAGACAGTCGCAGCAAGAGAAAAATTATTACGTTTTAAACGAAATTTTTAACAGAATGTTAGTAAAATTCACTATGTAGTTCTATCCCTTCATTACTAAAAAAAAAAAAAAAAACAGAAATTGAAGACTTACCTAATAGTAAATAATGATATATAAATAATAGCAAAATCTTTTTTTATTCTCCATATATTATTTATTACTTGCAGGTTCTAAATTATGCATCCCCTTAATAACTATTTTAGAATAACTAAATTTAATTTAAATTCTGCTCTTAATCGATCTTGCTGCTGCTACAACTTTAACATACACTGACCTTTTCAACAACAGCTCGACCGCTAAAATAATATCCAACACTAATCTTCACTAAACTCTAATCACAAAATCATTTCCATTTTAATCGATCCAATCCCAAAATCCCAAGCAACAAAACACAAAATTCCCCTCTACCCTTGCTTTCTATTTTTAATCCTAATTCGGAACAAAGCTCGAAAGACGCGTATTTGCAGAGAGAAGCGCGCTCGTCGCCCGGTGAAATTATTTACTCGGGACATACACGCGCCGCGCGCTACAATCTAATGAACCGGGCTTTTACGCTGCCTCTGAGAGCGTACGTGCGCCGGATTCAGGCTGTGCTCTTTTGGAAAATGAAAGTTCCGCGTTGAGTTCTGTTTGCTCGCTGTTTATTTGGAAAGTCGCTGATGTTTATGAATTTAGCGTTTGGTTTTTCTGTAATGAAATTTGTTTTTTTTTATGATTATTTTGTGTTGGGGTTAAAATTTTATATAATTTTGTTATATGTACGAAAACAAATCCTACGTTTAAAGTACATTAGTTTGATGAGGTAACTTTAGTCATAGTTTCTATTTCTAAATGTTAAATATCGTTAACAAATTCTTTAAATTTATATTTTGAAATTGATCATATAATATTTCTCAGTTTTTTCTCGAGACTTTTGTAAATAAATTATACAATTTTGTAACTCACTATAGCAAAAAAAAAAAAAAATGCTGAAAATTTCATATCTTTAATTTTTATTAGTTCAAAACTCTGTTACATCTAAATATGCTATAAAAAGATTATTTTCAAAAAATTAAGTATATAAAGTCAAAAGTTTTACCGTAATTTCAACGATTGCAAAATGTTTTACCGTACAAGATAAACTGCAATGCTTTCTAATGTCAAAGAGGACAGTTTCTTAAAGTATAAGAGGGCAAACGGACAGCAATCCGGCGTATAGAAATTTCGAGAGTACAGTTTAAAACCAAGCATTTAAAAGAACTTTAGCGACAATTTCAAACATGTACGAGAAAGCCAAGCTCCACTTTTATGAAAAAGAAGCACACGTGAGTAAGCTATATATATCTTGTTTGCGATTTCTTTCCTCTGTCGTTTTACGTTTTCTAAAAGAAAAAAAATCATACGTAAACGGAATCCGCGCATTAATCATTCGTTTACTATTTCCAAAGACGAAACATACACTTTCATCGCATTAAGCCTTTAAAAACCAGCTAAAATAGTTCCCACCCCTTATAAAAAAAGCTC
The DNA here is from genome assembly GCA_900480035.1 of Eupelmus urozonus. Classification (NCBI taxonomy): domain Eukaryota; kingdom Metazoa; phylum Arthropoda; class Insecta; order Hymenoptera; family Eupelmidae; genus Eupelmus; species Eupelmus urozonus. The sequence goes on from UELX01001120.1 coordinate 11,302, forward strand.
TCACGTCATCCTAAATCCACAAACCCCTCGCACCCATCCCAACATCACATACGCAAATCTCACTTATACAAAATACCTGCCATGCTGGCATCCAGGCAGGGCGACGCACTTGTCGCAGTTGTCGCCGTAGAAGCCGAACTTGCAGCGGCACTCGCCGGGCCTGCGGCAGTAGCCCTGAAGAGGGTCGCAGCCCTTCCGACAAATTGGCACGTCGCACAGGTCGCCGGTCCAGCCTGCGAAATTTTACCGGCTTTTTAGAGGGCATGAATAATGCGGGGACATTATTTATTCGCTCGCTCGCCGGGCCCCCAGAGATATTCGCCGCTGAGGCTGGAGGATTTCTGGTTTCTCGGAAGCGGCTTGTGATAGGGACAGGTGGAGAGATGAGGTAATGGCTTTTTAATTGCCGCCGAGTTTGGGGAGCAAGGATTTTGCTGAGTTTTGGAGGTGGTTTTAAGCTTGGTTATGGAGTCTGCTGCGTGGCTATGTTATAACTATAGGATTCTCAAATTTGATGTGAATTGTGGAAGGTGTAGTGTGGAATATAGACAGGAAAATTATGTAAAATAATTGTAAATAAAATTTTATAATTAAACTTGAAATAGATAAACTATTTACTCAATTTTACTTTTACTTCATTAATATTATTGCATTGATGTTCTGTAGAAACTATAGTTTTGAAACATTCAAAAGTGAAATTCTTTTATAGTAAAAACAAAATGTACAATTTACTAACTACCCATGATAGGCACTAAATACATGACAAAACTACACAATTTATTCAATATTGGGGGTGTTCTGTATTCTATTGTATGTCTACGTAAAAATATTTTTTTTAATCTTTAATATAAAATAAAAATAAAAAATAATCTTAAAAAATTTACTTCATTTACAATAAAAAAAAAATTATCTAAGTGCAATAACTCATGAAGCGCACGACGTCAAAGAGAGCAAGGATAAGCATTATAAACGCACTTGGTCCCCGATAAAAATAAGGAGAAACCGCGCGCGCTTCATTAAATTATAGTTCCGAGCCGAGAATTTTTTAACTTCGCCATTAAGTCAGGGTAAAAGGTACTGCTCGGCATTGTCTCTCACTCCTTTTCATAATTTACGTCACTGAAAATACACGTTACCTGGTAAGCATTTAACTTCGCCGGCCTCGTCGCAAACGTAGTGGGAACTCGGATGCTGCGTTGCCGGGATCTCGCATGCCTGCTTCTTCCACTTGGGGACGTACCTTTCGGAGAGGAGAGAGAAAAAAAGATGCAGGCCATTAAAATTTTATTCGCTTTGCATGTCCGCAAATTTCTTCTTCTTTTTTTTTTTTTTTTAATGAACCCCGCTGTTTTTTGAAAAAGGCATTGTTCTTTATTTTTTTGCAGAGTGACTTTTTCGAAAAAGTTTTGGGAGTTCTGGATGTTGTCTTAAAAGTAATTGACCTGAAAGTTTTTAAAATGGGGTTTGAATTATTTTTTTGTTTCTAACTGTAACTTGCTATACGCTTCGCTTAACGAAGTTGAAGATGAATGTGATTCGCGCTCGTAAAGTTAATGATTAAGTACAGTTTTTAATGGGTACTTGTGAGCCTGCGTTTTGCGTCAAGTGAAGCTTATAGTTTTGTTTTAAGTATACTGTTAAAGTTATAGTATCTTATAAAAAGAATTATAGTATTTCTCCAAATATTTATAATATCTTTATTTTATGTATTCTAGTTATCGAATGCAGAGACATTAAAATTTATTTGTCAATATTTTTTTGAATGCCAAAACATAATATTAATAAAATAAATATCGGTATATGATGTATTAATTATAAAGATATACCTATATATTCACTTTTCTTTTTTACTGAAAAAGTTTTCTTATATTAAAAAATTTTTTAAATTCAAACATGTGCATGTTAATACGTGAGTACAATGGGTACAATGTGTGTACGTGTATACCTGTATTTACGAATCTATCTGTTTCTTTAAATTTAATCTGAAAAAGCTCTACTCTTTGTTTTTCGAAGGATGATCATTAAAATATAATTATTATAATTATTTTTTGATTTTTATGAATTTTTTAAATTCGTATATACGTACGTATACTATAATTAAATCTATTATATTACATCTACAAAGGCGGTTTAACTTTTATGTCTTTTTCCAAACAAATTTTGGGATATCTAGAATAGATTTTCTAGTATAATTAAATATGTATTCATTATAAATGGCTATATTTGTACATAATAAATACTATTGTAAGTTCAATTATTTGCGGACAATACTAAAATAATCTTGAAATTATTTAAATAAAAACAATTTCTGTTCTACCATAACTACAATAAATGTGCCACAATCAATTTGAAATTTTAAATAAAAATAGATTTGTCCTAAATTTTGGTGAAATAATTCATTCAACTTGATTGAGGTATTAGATTAAAAAAATTATGTTTATGTATATTTTCTTAAAAATTCATTCAGTTTTTTCTTGCTTTACTTGAATCGCTTAGGCTATAAACGTTGTGATAAAATATTTGAAAAGTCGATTTTTTAATAAAAGTGGCATAATTTTTAAAACAACTTTCTTTTTATCTTAACTTGAGTTTTTTCAACATTTTTTGAACTTTATTGAGGTACGGTTGTGCCTAATATGCAAAATAATATGCTAGTTATATACTTAGGAAGTAAAAGACGGTGTTTTTTTATCATATTTTAGGATATTGTGAACTAATTTTAATTCAGTGATTTAATTCGATTTGAAAACCATTTGAAGAAAAAGCTCGATTTCAAAACATACCAAAACAGATCAAACCTCATCAGAAAACATCACGCACATCGTCCATCAGTCTCACTACCTGACCGAACTCCCAAATTACGAATCTTCGCGAAAAACCCACTGAACTTCACCCAGCAGCCTCGAATCATACTTCGCTCGAACGACTTTTACCGCGCATCCCATAACCGCGTCCAATCACCGAAATTCCAAAATTCCTCGTCTCTGCACCGAATCGCGCGCTTGCATCAAAAAATCGCACCCAGCCACGCGATACCATTATCTCTTTCCCGCTTATTATCCACTAGAAATTCAGCGTGCGCGCTCGCAAAAAGGAAGCGCGAGAATCCGGCAGCCGCGGCGGATTCTCAAACCGGTCCTATCTCGGCGAATCTCGCGAAATTGAAAGATCGAGCGGGAGCCGGCCGATCGATCATTCCGGCTCTCTTTCGATTTCTTTTTTCGCCGCCGGGGAACTAGTTTGTCGTAGATTTGGGAGCTAGCTGCGCGTGTGTTGGTTGGACGGTGTGCGTGAGGTGGTAAAGAGAAAAAGTAGAAAGTGATGCGCGCAGCTTTTGGTCAGCTGTTGAATTGAGGCTTTGGCGCGGAGTTTGCTTGGTCACGTTTTTTGGGTCCGGTTTGTAAGGCCGGAATTTTAGTTTGCGCGATGTGTTTAGTCTGGTCAGGTAGGCGGTTATTAATATGGGGCTTAATGAGCTGGGTGATTAATGTTTTTTCTGGATTAAATTATAAACTTTCGACGTGCTATTGATAGGCGTTAGAGGATTGTAGTGGTTTAACTTTTCGATTGCATGAATGAAAGTTTTCGAAAATTGTGTCTGTTTTGTGAGGATAGTTCAATCTGCCTAGTTTTGACTAAGCTACTTCGATGATTTTAATCTTTCGTATAATTAGGATACTGATTAAGATTCGGTCATTATCAAAACAGGAAATTTTTTTTTTTTTTTTTTAGAAAATTTGAAAATTTGTACTTTGGTTACAAATTAAATAAAAGTAAATCACATACCTACACTGATTGTGATTAATATTTTTTAGGCACATTACACATATTTATCTTTAAAACTTTCATTACTTCTTCTAACTTTCCAAGTCGTCAAGAGCCTATAACTAACAATTATCACTCTCACATTTCATCGTCACGTTCTAATCTTTGAAAACCCACATTCAACAATCAGCAACAGAAAAAAATTGAGCTAATCCCGCATATGTATTATTCTACATCCTCTCCACACACCCCCTGCAAAAACCATTCAATAACCCTCCAATCCTCTCCCCCAAACCCCACCAACCCCTTAAACCCATAAAAAACCCCAACCCCAAGCATCACCTACCTCGGTCCAGCAGCGTATCCAACCTGCAGCCAGTCCGCAAAGGTCAGCCCAACCGCCAGCGCCTTACCGGTCCAGTCCAGCTGGGGTCCGCTCGTCTGCAGCAGCAGAGGACTCAGTCCCACCGCCACTAATAGAATCGCTATCATCCTGCCTTCTCTCTCCTATAGCTCTGAGCTCTATCTAAAACGCAGCCTGGCCTTTGGTCGACGAGTCGACTTCCTAGCCAAGACGAGACTGGCGAGCTCGGCGCTCGGCGCTCGGCCGATCGGCTCCTCGGCTAACGGGACATCCGCGCCTTTTTCGAGGTCACGGCACACTTCTGCAAGTCTGTGTGCACATACGTGCACGGACGAGGCCGTCTCTCTGTGTGTGTGCACGGCAAGCGCGAGCGGCTGCTTTTCACGCTGCGAGCGCTGCACAGTGCAAGTTCAATGTACTTACGCGCGGGGACTTTGCTAGAAGGATCGCTCGCGAGAGAAAGAGAAACGCGAGAGCGCGCTGCGGGAGGAGAAGGAGCGAGATATCGAACGAAAGAGAAACGAGATGGAGCGAGAGGCGGATAATAAAGGGAGTGGAGTGAGTAGGGGGGGTTATCGAGATCGAAGGGACGGGGGGAGAGATAAGAGAGGTACAAGGAGCGAGAGGAGGATCTGTGTGTGTGTGCCGAAGGAGAGGGAATAAAGAGAAGATCGAAGCGCGCGAAAATGTGTATTCGAGAGCGCTCGATTTTGACGGGCGATATGTATCGAAAAGGAGAGGGCGATGATTTCTCGGGATGAAGAAACCCGCGTGCTTCGTATGGCTATTCTTTCGTAAGACGATAAGATAAAAAATTCATAAGAGCCGTGTCATGCAAGTAGCCGTATGCGTGGAGAGCGCGGGATAGTATCTGGTAGCGCGCGGCTCTATCGATGGCCCGGCATTGACAGATCTATCAGAGGATCTAAATGAACACTTAACGATTAATAACTGTATTTAAATGGAATCGCCGGCCCGCAACGGGACGCCCGTGGAACCGTAGATTAATTCTTTGACTTTTAATGCCCCGACGCGGAAGGCAGCCTGTATACATAGGGCCGATCCCGTGGTAACGACCCATGAAAAACCTTCCGCCAACGCGGAGCGATATATAAAACGCACAAACAAGCCACTGATTCGAGCGGCGCGCGACCGCATCGCGCGCACCCCTTAAAACCGCATAAGGCGTCTTCGGCCCTTAATCGCGATCCGCGCGGCTAACTACGCGCTCACCGCAAGCCGTTAATACACACTAACTCCCCGCGCGTTTTACTAGCAAGCTTACACGCGCAAAGCGCGTGAGGAAAGGAATATCCCCGAAGGTATATACGAGGCCGATGATCGCGCGAGTTATCGGGCTTTCCGGGGCATCGAAAACTACGGCCGGATTATACGCGCGCGCGCGCGTCGCCAGAAAATCTAATGCCGAGCGAGGAAGGCTATGGGATTAGACGCTATGCGATGGGAGGATGGAAAAAAGTCGAGGGATCGAGAGGCGAGAGCTAATGCGATCGCGCAATTACTTCATATAGGAGAGCTGTCCGAGCGCGATGAAGCGTCCATTAAGTCCGATCGGGCGTAAGCAGCTTTGTGCGCGAGCAGGAGGCGAATGGAGCGTATTAGAATAATGCCGAGTTATAGGGGGAGTGATTTTGAAGTTTGATGGCCTGTCGGGGAGTGGATATCGGGATGAGTTACGAAAGATTTTGTTGCTGGGATGTGTGTGATGTTTCATGTTTTGGTGATTGTGGTTGAGGGTGTATTGTTGGGTGATTTTAAGGTTTTATTGTTGTGATGGTTTGTATGCGTTTTATCAAGGAACATTTTTATTTTAAAAGCACAACGTGTAATTTTTACATCGAAACAGTACTCTTAAATGAGAATATGTGTTATTATTTAAAAAATGGATTCTTAGATGCATTAGCCTATTTCTGAGATGTATTTCATAAAAATGTAAATGAATTTTGTTTATTTTACGAGACGAAGAAACGTGATACTTTTCTTGCTAAAAAGCCCGAGTCTGATGTTTTCTACGAAAGCAGTAGCAGGCTGTAACGTCATTTTTAATAATGTAAATGAGACCACTGCTAAACTAAAAGAGAAAATTATTTTAGTTTTATTTAAAAACATATGTGTACCTAGTTCATTATGCTTAAGTTTTCACTCGTTTCACTCCATACCGAGGGTGAAAACATTCTAGGAACTCTAATTGGTATGCAAACACAGTGACGCATATAAAAAACGCCTCAAAAAGAACAGACGATTAAACCCAACTGCACTGAATCCAAATCGATCTCATTAAATTACCAAATAAATAAAAATCACTTTCTCATCATGAAACCACTTCCTAAGTCAATAAACCACTAAACCCAACATCCTCGCTCACCAAAAAATCACCAAAATCCCAATGACGCAAGTACCAACTCTCTAAAAAAACAGTACCAGCTAAAAACAAAGCGAGCACAACACAGGTCGGTGACCAACGATGGTCGCAACACGTAGATCGCCTGCGAGCCGTATATATATCGAGGACGTGACGCGGGTCTTTCAGCCGGCGCGGTGAAATTCACAAAAAGGAAGCGCGGACATTCCTGGGGGGCGCGAGGCCAGAAGTAAAGCGCGCCCGCAAATAAAACGCGTGAAATCAACTTCGCGCTTTTTTGCGCTCGCACGCGCGAGTTTGCGGGCTTTTTTTTTACGGCGGTTGAGTGTTTGTTGTTTTGACGAGGGGACTGGGAAGTTGTGGCAAAATTTTTGGTGGAGGTGTAGTTTTGTAGTGGCTTTGTTTTGAGATTTTTTTTCTTGTTGCGAGGCGTTGTGTGGGGGTGTTTATGAATTTTTGTTTGGAAATTTGTTTGAAGCTTTTGTCGTATTTTGCGATGTGTATATTTTTATATTTATTACGAATTATCAATCTAGATAAAAGAGAGACTGGATGAAAAATTTCATCGATTTTAATCTTGTATTAAGAATATTTTATCCTTCTATCATTTATTTTTATTATGAAAGCTGACTAAAAATGTATTTAATCTAAATAAATTATCTTATTTATCATCATGTACTGCTTCATTTCGTATTTCTATAAAGCTTTAAATTCTTACTTTACTTTCTTAAATTTCAATCTGCGAGATGATAATTACCGTTCACACCCGGTACGAACAAGTAAAAACAAAATAAAAACTTATACAAACATATCAATTATCTCTCCATCTCTTAATATTTCGGCAACGTTCGTCCATTCTCCCATCGATCGCAAGTAAAAATAATCATCCTCTTAAAGCACTCTCCGGACACGCGCGAAATCCAAAGAAAAACGAGTTGTCCTTTATATCGCATCCACCAAGCCTCCTCCATCCACATCCCAACCTAAACCTCCTAAACCAACGTTAAAACCACGCCGCAAATCGCGGCTTACACGCGCAGCCTTCTCCCAGCCAGCTTTTCATCCTTCCCAGACTCCCAATAACTACACCTACACACACACTCGCCAGACTGGCCTCCTAATCCCGTGTTATATATGGGCTCGCTCTTCCAGCTTACTCTCACGGCCGCGGGAAAAGATTAATGCCTCCCCCAAGCCCAGACGAGAGAAAAAGGCCGAGGATAGCCGAGGAGAGAGGCCGAGTGAAAATTCGGAAGGAAAGGGTGAGACTAATTTTGCCGGGGTGTACAGGTAGGTATAATGAATTTCTCGGGAACGGTATTGTATACGTGACGCATGAGCTTCGCGCTGAATTTGAGGTTAGGTCGGTCTCTCTCTGCGTTACGTTATGAGCTAATGCGCGCTTCCCGTGAAGATGAAGTAATTCCTTTTTTTTCGAAGCGGGCTTTTTCTTTTCTGTCGGCGAGCGCGGCTTGAAAACTTAATTTCTTTTTATAAGTGGCTTACAAGCGTTTGAGCCGAGGTTCTGTGGGGCTTTTTTAATTGTTCGCTGCGGTTTGTGGTTCCTTTGGTGAGCCGGTTAGTGCTCGAGATTCGAGCTGGATTTAGGGGGAAATTAATTAGCTCGTTTTGTTCTTTAGATATTGATGTTTTGATGGGTTGGGAGAAAATCGGTTCAACTTTTTTTGGTGGATTTGTGCATTTAGCCTTCGAGTTTATTTGAGTGATTAAAACGAGTAATCAGTTAATGTTAATAAAGTGAATGAATTAATCATGTAAAAAATAGTATTTATCAAATTATAATTATTTTGATTAAAAATTAAAATAAACTTTGAAATAATAAGAAGTGATTTGTGTTTTTCTTATAAAACATAGATTTAAATAACATCTTTTCTTAGAATGTGTTTGTTAAGGAAGTAAAGGATAACGAAATGATCGACAATCTCAATTATATATTCACATATAAGTTTTATTAAATTGTCTAGTCAATATTTACAGAGTTCGTTTGTTCAGCTATTTACAAATAAATACAAATCATTTTGGCGCCGCGGCGACTCGGTTAATCGAGCCGGCGATCTGCGCGCACTCCTTACCAATAGGAACTCTCGTACAGTCTGTTCGTTGCGCAATGTCGCACGGTCGAATAATAATTAATTAATTACAAAAATATCATACAAAAGTCCATTTCTGAATTACAAAACTAACTGCTTGTGTGTGTGTATATGTTTGTCCGAGTACATGTGACTAAGAGTATGTGTCATGTGTCTATGGAGGAATATGCATGTGTGCATGTCATACTGTTTAGGTGTATTAATATGTGTGTGCTTGCATACTGTGTAGAAAAAAATCACCGCCTCGCGAGCACCACTCGAAATTTATCTTACATTTATTTCGACTAAAAGTCATTATATCGTTTAACACTACACAAAAGAAGGCTGATCGTACATACAACAGAGACGAGCGGATTCTCCCGAGACGACTATTATGGCATTTCGGTGAAAACTGTAACACGTGTCCTATACAGCGTTTAGATTAGTTAAAAATATATAAATCTTTTTACAGCATCCGACGTACACCTACGCCGATGATCAAGAAAAAAAAAGAAAAATAATACAATCGCTTCATCCTATACATATACAATACGCAGTTTTACAATATCGTTACAGAATACAACGCATACAGCTTGCGAATCCCAAAGCGAGCTTCGAGAATTGTACTTGATTGGTTCTATACACATGCGTAAAGAGAGACTGGCCCTGTAGCCGGCGCGTTCGCGCGCCCGAGCACCATCAATATTTCCATATCCCAGTCTTGAATTATAACCACTCGCAGCCCAGCTCACCAGCTGGCGCTACGCCGCGCTTCGTTTTGGTTATCGTCCGTTCGGCTTCGTCATTCCGAAGTCAGGAGAAACTCGGCAACACCGGCGGCTCGGTGAATCTTCATCAGACCTCGTCTTCAGGCTCGATCACCTTGCTGCTCTTCCTGCAGAGTTTTGCGATGATGACGATGCAGACGATGATTGCAGCGCACATGCTGGCCGCCAGGAAAGCCCAGGGGTAAATGTAATCCAAGTTTTTTTTTATCCTGTGGACCTGGACGGAGCTGGGCCTGGTGTCGACCTCGATGGGGAAGCTGCCTGGGCCCTCGTTAGAGGCGATCCTCACAAGGTATTTGGTTCCCGGAAGAAGACTGATCTGGGCAAAGTTGGAGTCGGCCACCTGGTTGCCCATGAGACCTCCAGCTTCGGGTTCCCAGGAGACGACGAAGGACTCCTTGGCCACCTGAGACTGCTGCCTCTCGTCTTCAGAGTCGACCGTCGAGGGCTCGCTGTTCTCGTCGATCTGGTGTCCAGCCTCCTGCTCGCGCCTTCTGAAGAAGAAGCGCCTGAAGACCTCCTCGGGAATAGCCTGGTCCTCGTCCTGGTTTCTCCACTCCAGCACCTTCTCGCCGTACTTCTCCAGGAAGAACTGTCTGACCCTGTCGTTGAATCGCTTCTGTTCCAGGGCCTGCTGGCGCTTAAGCTGACTGTCAACATCCCTCCAGGAGATAGTAGCCTCAAACAACGGACCCTCCTTCAGCGAGTCCAGACTGGGCTGCCATTCCTCCCAGCTGAAGTGGGCAACGCCGCCATCCTCGACCACCGCGATGATCCACTCATCCTGACGAAGCGAGATCGGAGCCCTCACACCAGGGTAGTAGTCAAAGACCCTCCATTGTTGATGAACCTTGCGCATCAGCACGGCCACGTCGTTCTTGGCCAGGTTAACCGGAGCGCGGTGTGGGGCCGGTAACATCGAGGGCAGGTACTCCTCGACCACTTGGCTCTTCCGGTACTCGCAGGCAGTTCGGCAAGATGGACACTGTTGACAAAAATAATGGAGAGGTTAGTGACGTGCTGTGCAGTCTGGGTATACTGGTTCGGGTCGGGGATAGGGCGATTTCGATGACCCTAGGGGGAACGAGTGTTTTCGAGTGGACCGCCCGGAAAAATGACCAGTAAGGCATATTAATGAAGGGCCGCGAGTGCACTCGTTGGGTAAACAAGTGAGCGTTTCCTGGAGTGATGCGGGGAATGTCGAGTGAGCTTGGGGAATTTTCAGTTCTGCTATTATGCGCTTTTTTCTGGCTTCGCTCTCGAGATTTTTGTTTGTAGAATGACTCGATCAGAATTTCATTCCGACGTACACTCGTTCACAAGTGCACGAACTTTATTTCGAAATTTCGCTTCAGTAAAGACCGTCGTAGAAATTTGTCGAATAAACTACCCAGCCGCAGCGTAAATTGAGCAATCCCGAGCTCCGAGTGCGAAAAAGTCCGAATTCCACGCGAGCCTCCCAATAAAAGAAAGCCAGCGCGCCGGCTCAGTAAATAATTATCGTGCCAACGCTCCCTTACCCATAAACGATCCCCACCTCGCGCTCATCCAGATACACCCGCACCTTCAGATACCAAAGTGCGCTGCACTTGCACTAATTAACGAGTCGGCCCGAAAATTTCGATTCCATAGCCGAATCCTCTGTTTTGCTCGTAACTTGTACACGACGCAGATAACATTCACGCAGACATTACAACGGGCCCGCTGTGTCCTTTTCATAAATCGTCGCTCGCTCCGCGCTTCTACGCTTAATTCCTATATACGTCGCGCGCCTAATGCCCAGGGGCCCCCCTAAATATTTGAGCGCACGCGGAGATTCTTATCGTGTCGGGCGCAACGCGCCCGGCCGAACAACGGCTCTCTTCTCTCTTTTCGTTCGCCGGGACCGAGACGGGCTCCTTCTGCTTAATTCTTCCTCTTCGTCCTTTTTTCCTCTCTCCGCGTTTGTTCGTCCGAAGAGACGAGCCCGAGTGTGTTTACGTGTGCCTTTTTCTCTCTCTCGGAAGATGCAAGTGTGCGTGCGCGCTATTGTGCGGATGTATACGATGGCAGCTTTGTGCAAGCGGCTGAGGGGTAGGAGAGAGAGAGAGACTGTAGAGCTGGATATTCGCGCGCGAGGGCTACGCTGATTTACGATGTAAAATCTGGAATACCGAGGAATGCCATTAGGAGCCCGGGCTGTCCTTGTTTTCTCAATGTTTTAAGTGATTTGGAGACTGACGGATTATCGATAGTAGTACGCTTTCGAATTATACACAAGTGGATGAATTTGAGTTTACAGTTCGGAGGAAATCCTATCAATAAATTCCGAATTCCCAACGAAAAATCACACGTCACTTTAAGAGCCCAGCAAAGCCCCCGTCATTGTTAATCGGCCAAACGAAGCATGTAAATTCAAGATCAAAGCAAAAAATTGAAAGGGACTCCCGGGCCCACCCGAACGAATACACCAGGGCGACAAGCTCGTGAATCCCGATGCGAGCAGCCCGACAATGCAAACGCGCACACAGAAATCCTCAGCGCCCGGCCGTAATTACCCGACAAAGCCTAGCCTATTTATCCCGCTCGCCGGATTTTTCGGCGATAAATTTTCCCTCATTGTGCTCGGGCAGCAAAGAATCGATCCTCTCCGGCAACGTTCGGGGAAGCGCTTTCGGAAAAAGATCAATATCGGCCCCGAAACGCTACGACGGTTTTTCGAAAAAACCGAGAGCCAGGCTTCTGTTCGGCGTTCCGTGAAAATCGGCAGGTAGCCAGACAGTCCCACGAGAAAATTTTCCCTCTCCGTCGCGCCTCTGCAAGATGGATCGCCGAATTGAGACGCGCCCTCCTCTCGCCGTCGCTGTATACATACAGGCCTTTATGCGCGGCCTCCGTGGGAGCCCAGGCAGGAATTTTCTCGCGGTCCGGCGACGCTTTTTTCTCTTCTTTTCTTCCGAGCGCGCGTATAAGCGTATGTGTGCGTGTATAAGAGAGGAGCGAGCGTTTCTGTCGTGCTGCGCGGAGAGATGGAAATTGGAAAATTGAAAGCGGAGGGCGCGCCGGCTGCTCGATCGTAAAAGCGATAAAGCGCGCCGTTTAATGCAGTGTAGGATAGTCTAACCGAGAGGGTATGTGTCTCTGGCTGTGGGCTTTATCTCGATTCGATTTCGGACAAATGGCCGTTAAATCGTTATCTATACATTGACTTCATAAGCGATAGCAATTTACAAAGCTCCAGCCGTAAACTAATCAACTAGAATAACCGTGAAAATTCTCCGAAGCACCAAAGAGACACTATACATACATAAGTATATATAAGCAAAGTAGGAATGAGCTATATTCGCGGATAGCAGCGGGGGTGGCGATAGGATCGAGCCTCGCCGAAAAAGGGTCAGTAACTCGAGAAGGCACGGAGAGCGGCTCTCCTCTCTCTCTTTCTCTGGGCTGCTGCAGTCCGATCGATGAGCGCGCGCTTCGCTGCTGCCGCGCGAGCCCGAAAGATCGGATTGGATTGCACAGAGAGAGAGAGAGCAGAGCGGCACCTGCGATGCTCGCTTGTAATGCTGGATTATATATGTATATAGGGGCTGGAGAGCGAGCTTGTTCGCGGTTCACGATTAGGTGGTGCCAGAGAAGGCTTAGAAGATGGAGTTTAAAATAATAATAAAAATTTCGATTTTAATTTCGATCAATAAACTGAAATATGATAACAATTATTACGCAAGAACTACCCCAACCCCTCCAGAAAAATTAATAACCCAGACTTGCGCAAGAAATAATTAATCTCACAATGAGCTTCCACCTTTCGGCCCAATAAAAATCGCTCCCCGCGAGCTACATCCCTCTCACTCAGCGTGTCATAAATCAGTTCTCCGGTCTAAACATGTTTTTCGTGCGCATCGCGCGCTGCCGAAATATAAATCTTCGGCGGGAGAAAAATCGGCGAGCGCGGAAAAATGCAAATTTCGGCGCGCGCACGCGATAATTCACGTGCCGGCTCTTAATACGTAATTAATGCGCGCCCGCGATTACCGGCCGAGCGTGAATTAATTACGGGAGATGCGCGGCCAGTTTTGCATGTCGAATTAGAGGGGGGAAAAAGAAGAGTCAAGGGGGATTTAACATTCTTGTCGCTCGAATTTTCGTGTTTTCGTCCGTGCTGTAATAATTCAGTCGCGATGGGCCCTGTTAGAGCGCCGATTCTTTCGTTTTTCCCGAGTAAGAATCTCTATGCCGTCATATTTAACGAAATCCAAGAATACTCACTGAGCAATCGTGTCGAGAAAAAACTATAATCGTCAAGCGAATCGTCAAGCCATCAAAAAAACCCAATTCCCCGAAGCGCAAAAGAAAAAGATCCCGAAGCGCAGAGCGCAGAAAGATCCAATTCCCCATTGTAAATCGAGGGAAGAAAGAAATATCCAGGGGGGGCTTGCGCCTGCGTATATAAAAGGTGAATCATATTTTTACCTGCTTGTACTCGTAGTCGTCGCAGCTAGCGGCTCCTTGGTGGCTTCCAGCGCTCGGCGGCGCCGCGGCCTGTTGCTGCCTCGCCGCTGGCGTCTTCCAGTTGAGGAGGCCGCCGCCGCCCCACTGCTTCTCCAGGGACTCGCAGTGCTGCCAACACTGTGGAAAGAAGGAGAGACGAAAATTTTAGCCGATCATTTCTATAGACTGAATTTGAGGGACTGCCGCCGGGGAGAGTAGGGAACAATGAGGTAAGACGGGAGGAGTGAATGGGAGCGAGATGCTGCTTTGATGCGAGCTTTTGGGGATGTGTTTTATTGAGTGCGCTAAAGTTTAGGATTGATTTTGTTTTTGTGTGTTTCGAGTAATTTGCAGTTTTTTGTGATTTTTAATGTTTTTAGATAGGTGGGTTTCGCTGAGCGCCGAGCGAAATGAAATTATTTCAGGCGATTCCGCCGAAAATAGCAGCAAAGAAAAAGGTTAATTCGCCGCGGACTGCAGAGAGCGTATCTTTGAATTAGTGCGGACGCCGGGGTAATTTTTTGCCAAAGCATTTTTCTACGTGCGCACGCGGAGAGCCGCTCTCCTCTCTCTCTCCCTCCCGAACGCAAAAAGATGCTGAGTAAGTGAGACGCGAAAGAAAGAGGAACGAAGAAAGAGAGAGAGAGAGAGAGACTTTGGAGAGAAAGTGAGAGAGAGAGAGAGAGTGAGAGAGGAGGACGAGGAGAAAAAATAAAGAAGAGAGAAGGAAAGAGCGAGCGAGTCTGTTATGCCTGAAACAGGTTGGAGGCTAATTCGAATCCTTCTCCCCTTTCTTTCTCTCTTCGTCGTTGTTTTCATATTTATTGGGGTACGCGCAGCGCGCGCGCGCGCGCGAGCGAGCGAGCCTGTTTCGTGATTTCCTCGTCTTCTCTCTCAGCGAGCGCGCGCTCCTGAGCTCTCCTCTTTTTTTCCTCCTCTCCCTCTCTCTCTCGTCTTCTCTTTATTTTTAGAGAGCGAGCCTCTTCGTAGAAACGCCACGGGGGCAACGTTAATGACGTATCCGCAGGAACGCTCAGGATCAAACTCTCTCTCTCCTTCTCTTTTTCTCCTCTCTCTCTCTCTCTCTCTCTTGCTCTCTGTTTAATAAATTCATAAATTGCCGAACGAATTCCCCCCCGCGCTCTTAACATACTTGATTTACCGCAATTATAATCGCTCATGAGGCTCTAGTTTTTGCCTCGCTGCGCCTTACTTATGAATTCCACCGAGCCGTTCTCCTCTGCCACTAAAAATTCCGTTGTTTAAACAAACTTTATTACAAACCGCAGCGCTATTTTTCCAATGCGACTCGCTTTACGGCGAATTATTCGGCCCCAGCCATTTCTCGGCCGCACGCGCAGCGCTCCTCTCCGGACATTATTACGTTCTCTTACACAGCGCCGTAATTATCCGGCGCGCTACAAGACGCCGCGCGTGTATTTTCTTCGCGAGCACTTGTTCTTTTATTTTTTGCTTCGCCTTTTTTCTGCTCGTTTCAAGAGGAAGCAAAAATTGCGCGCAGTTTTCTCGATATCGCCGGGGCTGTCGGCCTAATTATTCGCGGGATACGATCTTACGGGGAATTTCCAAACTGCGCGGTAATGCCGCAAAGCGCCGTAATTTAATTTCCTTTCGTTTACTTTGGGTAACGCGGTAATTTTTGAGAGCGGACCTCGTCTCGCGTATAAATCATCCAACTAATCAACGCCATCGTGCGCGATTATACCTCAGTCCGGGAAATAAAATAAAAATTAACGAGCCGGCCTAATCGCGCCGATCAAGGCGCGCTGCATGGAAAAAATAACGCTTTTCACAGCCGTCGAGCGCAATAAAATCCCAGCGCGTCGTCATCGTTTCGTGTAAAGCCCGTAAAATTCCTGGCCTCACACAAGAGAAAGAATCCATTACGGCTCTTTAACACAGGCCCATTAGCGCGCTTATTTTCCTAGTCCCCCGGGCGGAAAGAGAGAAACTCGTCGTCGTCGTCGTCGTTTTTTTTTCCCGATCGCCTTCCCCGAAAAAGTTTATTTTCCAAACGACCGGAAAATCGAGCGCTGACCTGCGTGGCCTGTCCTCTGAAGCTAGCACAGTGAAATCCGAAACGGCCGGTCCCGGCACGTTCCGGCTGCGCGCGTGATTTTTTCGACGGGAAAAAGGAAGAAGAACAACAGCGAAACGTGGATTTATCGCTTGGAAAACAGATTTTCAGCCGGATTTTGAGAGAGTGTTATTTTTTTCGTTCGGAGAGCGACTTTTGGTGAGTGTAAGTGTATAGGGTCGTGCCTGCGAGGCGGATCGGCGCGCGCGTTTAGCGATTTTGATTAAGTTTTATTAGGGTCCGGGATCGTTATTAAAGCGCGCTGGGTTCGCTCTCTCTCACAATAAGAAGAACTTTAATGGAGCCTAATTAGAAAATTGGCTCGGCGGAATTAATGGCTTATAATAGACTATCGAATGCGAAAGCGAGCCGGCATTTAAATTCTCTTGGAAAATAAAAAAGGAGAAGGAAGCGATTCACGAGCTCACCGCGCGGGCCCCTCGGCAAAAAATAATTCAAAAGGAGAAAGAGAAACAAATACCAGAGCGCGAGGAGAATAAAACAAAGCGGACGCGAAACGAGAGTACGCTAAGAAGATGAATGCGAGCCCCGGCCTTTTTTCCTCTCTTTCTCCCCCGTACAAAAAACCGTTTGAAAAAACACCGAGATTTATTTATTTAATTATTCCCCCAACCGCTAATCAAACACTCGTAAAATTAGCTCCCAAGTACCCGCAAACAGTCCGCGCTCCGCAAGCTAATCCAGAGACGGAACTCGCGCAGGCTCTCCCAAAGACAAAGCGGCAGAAAAATAGAGAGCAAGCGCAAAGGGGAGCTCGGGCGAAAAAAGCGCACTGCTCGCTTGTCGAAAAGCTCCCTCTCTCTCTCTCTCTGCGAGAGAGGCCACCGGCTGATTTACGAGCTGCGATATTCGGTTATCGATGGCGCGCGCACGCGAGAGCGCGAGCTCTCTGCGATAGCATCGGATTAACGACGCGCCGGTTGACGTAGACTCGCTCTCTCTCTCTCTCCTCCCTCTATACGTGCTCGATCGGCAAATAATTACGCTCGTGAATCTCTCCTCCTCCCTTTTCTTTCTCGCGTGCAGTGCCGAGCGCAAGGTATATACATTGTACGCGCCGCTGGCTCATTACCCGGACGCAAGCGCGACACGCCGATTTAAAGAGGTGCCTGCTTGGGCTCACGGGTGGCGAGTGACGTTTTTTTTCGGAGGGGGACAAATTTAAGGTGGGGAGTGATTAACGGGGTTTTTTCGAGTGCTGTGGCTTTTGATGAGTGCAATTAGACGTCTGCGATTTTTTCGAGGACTATTTTTGGTCGCAGGCAAAATCGGATGTAAAACAAACCGAAAAAGGAAAAAACACGCCCTACCAATCCGAAAAGCCAGCGTCATCTCCTTGGACCGATAACAAGCCGCGTCGTCGATCATCCGTGCGTTTATTAACGTCATTATATCGGCGTCGTCATCGTCCGAGCGCTCGCCCCGCCGCCTTATTAAATCGGCGGGCCGCTACGAAAATTGTTATTCTAATGTCCCGAAATCCGGCCCGGGCAATCAGGCGCACGCCCCCGCGCCTTTTCTTGCCCGCGCGCGCCTGGGTGGCTCGTGTTTGAATATGCAGATGATTCGAGCGCACTCGGAATGCTCCGTGTGTGTAAGTACGTGGAGGAGGAAGAATGGAGTATGTGTGTGTGTGAGTGCTGGGTTATTGTGACTGTCGGGCGGACGTGACGATGAGGAGCGCGTTATGGTAAATTATTTCTCTGGACGATTGGAGCTTTGACGAGCGAGCTTATGGACCGTTTGAATCGTGTTGAATTATAACCGGATTGTCGAGTGCGCTTGAGCTTAACGTATAGGAATTAACGAAAGTTGTGATTTTTAAAGAAGAGTTAATTGACCATTGTTTCGAAAACTATAAATTTCGCCTACCCAAAATTTCTCCTCCACAATCTCTCGAAAAACTACATCTTCCTCGAGCGGCGCGAGCAAATAACGAGTCAATTCAGGCGCGCCCGGCCCAATACATATTCACGCACGACTACACACCCAGCTCTCCATTGTACGCTCCGCAGCCCGGAGCCCGGAGCCCGACGTACACAAACACGCTTGGCGCATATGCGCTTTTGCTGCAGGCTTCATACATGTATACATGCGTGCGCGGCCCTTCGGAGAGCGACGAATTTTCGTAGAACGCGCGGCATAAATTTGAATAGATGATCGGGCGCGCGAAGGCAGCATTGTGCGCGCGGGCTGCATAAAATTTCGACGCCAGCACACACCAAAAATCGAGCCGGAGAGACAGACAGGCACGCGCATAAAAGGAGAATGCCCAGGGGACAGAGCGCGAGCGTTAGAGGAGCAATCGATTTCCCGGAATTTAATGGGGGCCACGCGCGCAGCAGCACTGCTATAGCTACTGCGCGCCTGGCTATTGTGAGAGAGTGGCCTAGGCCAAATGAGCAACGCCCTCGCCCGGCTAGCTTCCTTTAATCGCGATCGGTCCATCTGCTCGGCGTTGAGAGATGAAAAAGGGGGGCACTGCTCCTTGGGTCCCCGTTTTACCCCCGGCGATTCGGTACGCGTATGTGGTGTCGCGTGCGCGCTATGTGTATTGGATTTTGCGGAGGTTATATGCGGGATGGGGATTCGCGCGAGTTTGGAGTTTTGGGAGAATGGAGGAGAAGAATTTATTAATTGAGACGAATGGATGTTTGATGCTTTGTTTCGCTGGAAAGTTGGCTTAGGAATAGGGGTGCGCTAGGGGTCAACGCGACGTTTTAAATTGAGAATACTTATAGGCCCGTAAATAACGCTTAATTGAAAGACAATATTTCAATCATCCTCACGCTACGCTGCACCATCAAAAATCACATCTTGCACGCAGCCGTCGACAGTCACAGATAACACCCTAGCCAATCTCGCATTAAAGAAAAAAAAAAGAACAAGCATCTTTCACAGCCTCTACAAACAAACGTATCCCCCAGAGTGCCGTTATTAAAAAGGAAGGCCCCTCGTATCCTGTGGGAGTAGAGCTAACGAGAGGTCGGCGCGAAAAAGAAAGGGTCGCGCTCGCGCAGATAGAGCAGCGGCGCGCTTTAATGCAGTGTAATTGCGAGAGAGCGATCTAGTTGCGCGCGTTATCGCGCACATGGGAACGTCGGCCCCCCCTACAGATGCGCACGCGCAGGAAGAGGGAGATTTATCGTCGTCGTCGCCTGATTTTAAGGGAGCCAGTGCGTTGACGCACCGAGTGCATTAATAAATGAGGAGTGGAATTTAGGGGTGGATGGAAGGTTGGGGTGGGGGTGGCTGAGGTATTATTGTTTTGCTATTGGCGATTGATATTCGCGGTTCGCGTGATTGGTTTTTTTATGTTAAGTGAATATTTTTAATCGCATGAGTGATGAGCTGCAGTTGAAATTCAATCGGAGAAAAGAAAGTTTAAACCTCGAATACTAGAGCCGAGCGTAAAGCCATTATTTATAACCAGCCATTATCTATTAACCCATGTTTATCGCATATTAAGTCGCTCGCGATAACAGCCGTCCGCTCTTGCGCCATCACTCAGCGCAATCGCAGACATCTAAACAGTAATAAATGAAATTCCATTATCCTCTATCTCCTCCGATCCTTTTTTTCCCCTATCCAGCCAACCACCGTCAATGAACCCAATCCACGCTTTTTTTTTCCATTACACAATATTCCCCGCTTCCTCGTGGGCACATATACAGTCAGAGCCACCCGCTTCCGGCTCTCGCTCGGCGTCAGCTGCTCGACAATCACAGCTCTCGCATTATGCATGTACACGCGTGCGGCCGCGCGCTCGTATATATATATATCTCCAAAATGATTTCGTCTCTCTTTGGAGGGGTGAATAAACGCGCGGTTATCGAATATAATCTGGACATTATCGCGGCGACGTTGATTGAGCGATTTGTTACCGGCGCAAGCGCGCGCTCGGGTGATTAATGGCCGTCGAGTTCTTGTATTCCGCGTCTCTCTCTCTCTCTCACTGCCGCTCGTTTTTTTCTCTTTGGCGAAAATTGGACGTTTATATTAAGCGCGGAGAGCTATTACGCGCGTGTTTTCCTTTGTCAGATATTCCATACGTGAATGCGACTGTATTGTTTTCTTTGCTTCTTTTCGGGATACGCGCGGAGGAAAGGCTTTCTCCGAATGTTTTTCTTCGAGGAGCGCCTCTGTGTACGTATGCGTGTGCTCTAGAGTAAATATATGGCTTTTGTGAGGGAGCGCGGAGCGCTTGTAGTTTTACGCGCATTTAAATTTAAATTTATCCCGAGGCGAGCGCGGCCCGCGGGACATTATGATAATCATTTTTTGATGCTCCGAGCCGAGTACGCGTGTGTATAGGCATTGTTCGGCGAGTACAGGCTTGACGCTAAGGAATTATGCCGGAGAATATTTTTAAAAGTCCGAGAGTATAAACTCACAAAAACTGAGCCGGCCGATGAAGCGAGCGCGTAAAAATACCACTCGTCCGAATTGTAAATCTCCCGGCACTTTTGTTTTTTACTGCACACGAGCGCGAAGTCCGGCAAAAAAGAAGCAATCAAGCCGCGGCGTTACATCCCCGGATCTCCTTATCAGCTTTCTTATCTCTCCCCGCGCCTCCTCGAAATCCCGAAAATTAGCATCGCCGAATAAATCACACCCCGGCGCTCAACTTTTGTCACCTACACACAAAGCGAGCCCCGTCATAATCCATCCTCCCAGAGCCAACTGTGTTGCGCAACCTCCGCCGTAATGACTCTCCTCTCGCGCAGCCTTTAATTACAAACTCTCCTGCTCCTCCTCTCGTGTCCCTTTTTTCCTCTCTCTCCTCTCTTCTCGTATACGGTCTAGGCCGGGGCCGCATCATAAATCTTTTTTTCGGGCCCCCGGAGAAAGAGAGAGAGAGAGAGAGAGAGATGGAATCGGAGGGACTAACGAACGGACGGAGAGCCGTAACTGACGATTTCGGCCCCCCGCTTCTCTCTCTTATAGTCTGCGGGCTAGAGGCCGTGTGGACGTTCCCCCTGCAGCGGAGAGGCCCAGCCTCGATCACGAACTATTAGCGTCGATTCTCTCGCTCTCCGCCGGCAGGCGCTTCCACGAATTCTCCGCGTAATCGCGCCTCGTTATATTGTCCTGCTCGCTCGCTGTTTTAATTTTTATAGGAGAGAGGGGGGGGGAGGTTGGAGAGATGAATCGGAGAAGTCGCGTATTTTTCTGTATGGTTAATGAAATTGTAATCGGAGTGGGTACGAGCGCTGGAAATTTGAAAGTCAAAGGCGCCAAAGTTAAAACAAAGATTTAACGCTCGGACTGAATATTTAATGGCGAGTCGATGGCTCTCCTCTACTTATATACACTCTTTAATTCGAGAGCGTTATGAATATTAATCGGCTTTGGAAAAACTTAGCCGAGCGCTCGCGTCTTAATAATTCGTCTCTACTGCTTTTATTTTTGAATTGCGAATTTATGTAGATACAATTTAATTTGAGCGCGAGCGCAAGACCGAATGAAAACAAGCACCGGTGATTTGTAGCGTTAATTTTAATTTGAGAGAGAGAGAGAGAGAGAAGCGGCTTTTGCTCTTATTTCGCTGATCAAACGAATAACGCGCGAGCGCGCGAGAAATTTTGAATTTAAATTTATAGCGGTAGCTCTGCCGCTTGTACCAAGAGCGCACCGATGTTTTTTAATTCATGAATTTATAATTAAACAGCTTTTGAGACTTACGGTTATTTTTTTCGATACGCTGCATTCGGCGCTTTTTTCTCGTTTCATAAATATGCAGGCGTCGCGCGCTCGCGCAGAAGAGTAATTTAAAAATGGGAAAGTGGGTTGAATTGCGCGGAAGTGGGGGGGTTAGAGAGAGGAGCAAGATAAACGAGTAGGAATATACAATTGCGGAGGTGCGAGGGTATAGGTGTAATCTGAATAGAAAGTAAAATCGGATGTCGAGGGCCTCTTTTCTCTCGTGTTGCATGCTAATTTTTTCAATGTGTTAACAAGTGTTGCATTAGAAGTGAAACTGTGTGAATCGGCGCTTTTTGCTCCCTGACTGTGCGTTTGTACTTTTAACTAGGTGGGATCTTGCTTGTTGGCTGGTTAGGTTTGAATTTATAAAACGTTTAGCTTACATGATGTTAAAGTGTTTGAGTGAGCTACTTTCTATTGATAATGTACTAATCATGTCGATGGCTCCGAATAAAAAAGTCGTACCTTTCATGTTTATACACGGGAGATACAGCTTTTTTTATTTGGAGCAGTCGAAATAACACACGTTGCTTGCGGTGAATCGAACTTTGAGGAACTACAAAGCTACACGTTAAAAGCCGAGGTTACGGAGCGAGCAGCGAAAAAGCTGCATCCGCCCATTCAACCCTCCGCCCCAAAAACTGAAATTTGAAAAACAAAAAAGTAACCCTCACAAAAAAAGGCGCGAAGTTCAAACCCCAAAAGCACAGTACAAATCTTTGTTCAATCCTCACACAGCTCCAGAGAGAGAGAGCGCGTCGTAGATATATCCTTGCGGAGCAGCCTCGACTGCATATATACACACAGCGAGAGAGCAAGATGCGCACAGACACACAGCCACAGCGAAAGAGAAAGAACAAGAATCTCAAGTACACAGTGAGAGAGAGAGAGAGAAGCTCGGCTCTCCCATCCGCATCGATGCTTATGGATCTCTAGGCAAGGCGTGTTCGCATATACGTGTATGTAGGTGTGTTATAGGGGGTGGGGGAGAGACTCACTTCGTTGCAGCCGGTCTCGCCGTGTCGCCACCACTCGCAGGAGCCGTCGAGGCTGTGCTTCTTGAGGCACTGGGATCTGCACTGGGCGACTCTCACGATCGGGCCAAGGTCGAGGCTCGCCGCCGAGGCCAGCAGGCTGCAGGCCAGGGCCGCCAGTATCGTCAGGCTCTGCATCTTCTCCGCTCCAAAATTAATCTCCTCTGTGTATCAAGCGTAGGCTCTGCTTCTTTCTTGACTTGTATCCGCGTATATACGTACAGGTATATATACGTAGAGGATGAGAGAAAGAGCACTGATGAGAGAGCACCACTGAGCACGCCGCTGGTCGCTCCGAAACTGGCGCTGCAGCGCGCGGGAGAGACACTCACGAACCTAACGCGCAGACTCGCTTCTCCTCTCGCTCTCTGTCTCTTTCTATCTTTACCGACACACTCGCGGCTTTCTCACCACTGCGTCCTATACTCGCTGCGCTTCTACTACTACAACACACATGCGCAACCCTCGAAAATTCCGAGCAGACTCTGGCCCTTCCTGGGCCAGGACCTTCGTTATATAGCCGCGCATTCCCCCACCAGGCGCCGAGAGCTAGGCTGCTCCCCCTCCACTATGGCAGCGCGAGCGCGGGCTCTGCGCGGATCCTCTCCCAAGGTGGTCGGAGAGAGAGAGAGGGAGAGATGAGCGGACGAGCATCCCTTGTAATTACCCGTGCTCTGGGCTCTCTCTCTGCGGCAGCGCGCGCATCTCGGGAGAGCGGCGGCATATGGTCAGTGCCCGAGCGCTAGAGAGAGAGAGAGGGACGGTTATTTTCGTACAAATTATTTTTCGAGGGATGAGGAGATGTGTTTTAATTGACGGAGCGAGGGATATGAGGCTGCTTAGTGAGAGTGAGCTTTATTGCGATGAGGTTGGGGGGTAAGGTGCACTTGCGAGTTTTGGTATTTTTTTGCTGCCATTTAAGCGGATTGTATGCAGTTATCTGGTGCAGGGGTGGAAGATGTTTAAAAATTAGAATTTTCATTTTTTGAGGTTTCGAGGTGGATGAGTTTGGTACGGTTTAGGTTGAAAGGCGGTTATAAACACTTACTTAGGTATTTATGGAACAAAAAGTTTAAAATTTATAATTAAAATATATAATTTATGTGTTAAGGATTCCTTGATAACAGGTTTAAAAGTATTTATAAAAAGAACAAAGATAAATTTGTATTTCCTAAGTTTATAAAATAAAAACTTTTTTTTCTCAAATTTCACTTTTTTTTTATAATATAGTATAATTAATCCATTTTTATACTAATTGTATTAATTCATTTTTAATGAAAATCGATAAAAGTGATAATTTCTTTACTCTTGGAAATATTAGCGATCGTTAGAACATTAATATTAAATCGCATTATAACTACTTTTTAATTATTTATACCATTAAAATTCTTCAAAAAACTTCTTATTAATTCGAGGGTATAAATGTCCTACTTTGTGAGTGCACTTGAACAAATTTTTTTAACGTACAATGCTAAATACTTTATTTAATTTAAGCAAAATTCGATACGGAAATTAAAATAACATTAATATATACTCAATTATTAATTTTAATTACACAATGTTCGTCAAATTTTCAATATTTATCCAATTTTAATGCAATGTTGCATATTTGATGTACTTAATGTATAAAAGTTTTCTTTAATAATTTATAGAATAAAATTTCCTACCATTTATTTTCTTACAATTTACTTAAATAAATTTTCATTAAAAAATTTTAAAAGAATGAGCAAGATTGTAGTAACAGCATACATTCTTACTTGCTAAAAAATATTTTAGCTATTTATTCTCGAAAAAACCTTGGTGTTGTAAAACCCTGGTTGTTATCGAAAATATGAGAACGACTTTTTCGCTTTTATAAACGAATTTTCGAAAAATATTCTTGGATACTAAGTTGTTTCAATAAAGAACACCGCGGCGTTCTCATATTTTCGAAAAATTGAAAATTAAATGTACAAAAATGAATTCTCTTTATAAAAAACCGCGAGTTTCACATCTCTTATAATAGATACTAATTATAAACTTAAAAACGTTCTCTGACGCACCAGCCGTCATTCAATACTATAAGAACAATAACACTCGCAAGCCATCAAGTAAAAACTAACAAATAAGCCATCTTCAATTACCCTCCGCACACAGCTTACCTCTTAAAAAACCACAACATTCCAGCAAAGCGTCTTTCAATTAATCCCCCCCTCTCCGCATCTCATTCCGATTCCGTTCCGCGATTAAGCCCCGCGCGCGCGAGAGAGCTCGAATCAGCGAAATCACTCAGCTCTCTTCCTCTGGCAGAAAAAATCCTCCAAAACCATTCATTACCCCAGCCCGGCGCGCTGAAAAAAGAAGCGCGCTCGGCAACGCCGGTAGGCGCGTTATCAAACGCGCTGCAACCGCGCGACGGACAATATAATTACAAGCTTGTTAAAACTTGCCTGAGCGCTCGCTCCTCAGGATTTCCGCAGCTCCCACCATCGCGTATATGTATATGTGTATAAGCACTCGCAAGCGAAAACGGCTTCGCGGAAAAAAGATAACGGAGTGGATTAGGATTGCGCTGTGCAGTTAGCGTGGAAATGAGTATGGAGTTACATACGAGGGAGCGATTGTCGTATGCGTTTATTCAATTTAAAGGGGATTGACATTTTCGCGCGTGAATGTCGGGCTCTCTCTCTGGCTGATTGGATTAATCGGCGAATTACGTGAATGGGAGAGCTGTTATTGCGTTATGCTGTAGTTTCGGTTTATGCAATGTTTTATTACTTTTAAATGGCTCGTTACGTTGGCTCTGCAAGGAGTCGGGCTGCAATTTGCTGTTTGTTAAGTTTAATTTGGGGAAGTCGTTGGGAATTGTGGATTTTCCGGAAATTGGATTGTTAGAGCAGAGAGTATGATTGTTTAATTGGAAAAATTAAGAATTAAGAAAGTGGGTTTATTAAATTTTATGTATACAAACTGCAGAAGTTCCAAATTAATTTTAACGATCAATTACAATCTTATTATTTTATTCAGCATTACTTTTACTGAAAAAGGTCAAAAAAAGCTTTAGAAGGAAATTCTCTCTTGTCTCCGTAGAGTCAATAAATTCAAATTAATCAATTGTTACCCACAATGATTCTTCTGTTAATCTTATTAGTTTAAATTGCTCTCAATAAATCCGTTCAATCGAACCATTGCAATTTCACGCAATCACTATTATCTTACTGAACAAACCGTCGACTAAAAACACGCTATTTCCTATTCAATGAATAATCCAACACTACATTCAATAATTAGCCAACTGAACCAGTCAGCCAAAAGAATCTCAATACCTCAAACCAAGCAGCTCCTTAAAAAATAACTGATTTTAAACACAAGCTTCGTACTTGACGAATTAACGGTGTTTTTTTATCCAACGCGTTGAGGTGGTCCTCGCAAAGCGGAGAAAGGAAGATCGATTAAGACGTTCGCTCGAAGAGTAATTATTTAAAAAATAACGCACGCGTTTGACGCGCGACGCGAAAAATAATTACTTTGGTAATTCAATTATGATAAAATGATAAAAAAAGACCGGATCACGGAGAAAGGTCAATTTAAGCTTCGAGTTTCGGAAATTCGGGAATGAATGAAAGCAGTAACGGTCGGTAAGCATCGATAGTTCATTAATAATTTCACATTCACGGTAATCAGCTGTTCCCAAAAACAAACACTGCTATCTTGCAAATTACCCTCGCCTCATCAAACTCGCCGCTACAATCCCATTAAAACAGCAATATTAAAAACCGTTCAGGCCTTTCTCTACCCCCAATTCCATTCCTTCCCCATCCCTTCTATTCAACGAAAAATTTGCTCTATCCGCACATACACAATGTACATCAGCCTGCAACTATAAAGTCAGTCGCTCCTCGTAACGCGGCCGGGGCCGAGCCACTCTCTCTTTCGGTCTTCCTTTTTATTGCGCGCTGCAGAAGCTCGTCGCGCGCACGGGATTTTGCTCGTCCAATGGGTCGGAAAATCACTTTGGGAATGCGGCTGTGTTGCCGCTGGGAGAGTGGAAATTTCAGGGAAATTAGTTTTTCATTCGGTCGTGGCTTGATGGTTGGGCTACGCTTTGTAATTGGGCTTCGGAGACGGGAGGTTTGATGGGTTTTTCGAGGGAAGGAAGGAAGTGAGACGGCGTTCTTTTGTTTTATTGCACTGCGGTTGTATGAAGGAGAGTTTGGACGCGGTGGAATTTCGGCTATTTGGGGAAACAAGTGGTTTTTGTTTTCGGTAGTCGACGGTTTTGACTTTCTCGGCGAGTTTCGTTTTGTAAATGGTATTTTTCCAGAAAATTTGAAATACTACGCGTATGTATAGTACATTTTATTAAAAGAAATTCATATTACTATCTCGGTATAAAGGAAAAACTGTCACATTTCATACAACCTCCCACAAGACAGTCTTATTCTATCCAACAATCCAAACGAGCCTCCCCCAAAACATCTCCAAACTACAACGCACCTCACCTCCACACACCCATCCCCATCAATATCTCCGTGCACCCTAAAAAAAATTCAATACCTCGCATCCTCCCAACATACACGCAAAACAGTTTTCCCAAAAAGCCACCCCTCTCATCCAATCCTCCACACACGCTCATTTACAAATGCCCTCGGCAAACACGAGGAGCTCGCCGCCCATTTCCTCGCGCTTTAAAATCGCCGTAAGACACAGCCGGAAACTCGTATTTCAGCCTTCTCTATCATCGCGCTATACGCATACACAATATCGGCTCGATTAGCCACCCCGGCATCTCCGCCCCCGCTGGAGCATGGATGTTTTTCGGTGGGCGTGCGCCTGCGAGGGGAAAAAAATACAAGGAGCCGCGCCGCGCTCTCACGTGGATTTGAGAGTCGTGTCTGCAGCGCGAGTGTATGGGATTATAAATCTTGGTATAGGAGAGTGCAGGAAAGCAGTGGGAATATATAGCGTTTAGGAGCGCGTCCGCGCCGCTGCTAATGTGGATTTCATTGGGGCCTGATTGATCGGGAGAGAAAGAGAAGATGCGGTGTGTGTTTGGTCGGGGGATTAGTGGAGGGCCGAGGCGAGCTTAATGATTCGGGGTAGGCTTGCTTTTCTCGTTATCTGGGAGCGATAATGAAGATTATGAGCTGCCGGGGATCGTTAGTATTGTTGCTTTGGGAAGCGGGTATTGTTTCTTATTTTACATTATTTTTAATTGAGAGTATCGAATTCTGTAAATAATTTATTTACAATGCAATAGTGAAGTTTTGGAGAAAAATGTGAAGGGATTGTATAATCATAAAAGAGCTATAAGAGGGTATTCAGCCGTGGTAGATAGGATTTTAGGATAATGTACGTTGCGTTCGGAAAGAATGCAAGATTTTTCCAATCATTAAGCCGATACGATTACGAGCAGGTAGACGCAAAAACAGCTTAAACTAGGCTAAGATATTCTGCAACTTATCCGCGCTTTCAACTGTTTTGCGCATTTATCTTCATTATCGCTTCCTGCGATCTTAGGTAAATACCTCGAGATTTAGATTAGCCGAGATTCCCTAAAGTTTTACTTTGTCGGCGAGTGCATTCGATTTACTCCTGCTTCTTTTGCGCTATTATTAGGTTATTTATTAACTCGTTATTTACTTGCTATATGAGTCTTAATTTTAGAAATTGTTCAGATTTTTTTTAAAAATACTACTCAAAATTCATATAGAAATACATACAACAAACTGAAAAAGAACTTATATGGTCCCACGTGCATTAACGGTCCGATCACTCAAGCTCGAAACAGCAAACCATTAGGTAAATCCATCCGTGTTTGCTCGGCAAATGCCCAAACATCCCAATTTTTATTGCGCAGCCCCAACAAAAGCGCGCCGCATCCGAACCTTAACACAGCCAAGCCGCCAGATGTTTTCCGCTCGTCCAGCATAAAATATCAAAGAAATCCGGAACTCAAACACGCAGCATTGCGCAATATCGTTATCCATATGGATATATCCACCTATATGCACCCCTATGGCATCCGGCTATAAGCTCTTTCTCTCAGGTACGCATATATCCACCTTTCAATATATAGCACACACGTGAGCTTCTCCGCCCAGTAAACAAACGCGTCCTTCTCATTTTCGGCTTCGAATAGACCGGAGGAAGGCGTAACTCGCGCTCATGGCCTATACTCTCTCCCTTGCAAAAAGATGAAGCCGCCGCGGGCGGGAGAAAAAAGCGAGAAAGGAATCTTACCGGAAGCTTCACATTCGTGCGCTCTCCTATATACCTTTTTAGCCCGCTCCGTTTTGACTCGAGCTCTTAGAGAGCCTCGGATGAGGTATATACGCGCGCCGAGAGAGCTACTATACGCGAGCGCCTCACAATGAACAGGATGTGTACAAATAAGGGTATTTGTGCGCCGAAGAGAGAGGGAGAGAGCTAAACTGCCGTCCTGTAGCCTTTATACCTCGAGCAGTATCCTTGGAAGCAGCTCCTATATACGTCGGATGTGTACCATGGGCGGACCGGTAGCTTTTCCCCTCTCAGCCGCCGCTTCGTCGTCCTAATTTCCAATGGAAAAGCGCGCGAGCTGGTATTGTTGGACGGCGGCTTTCTCACACCTGGGTGGGGGTCGCGGCTTTTCCACGTTTCGCTGTGTATACAGAGATTTTTCCTGAGCTTACGGCTTTTCTGTGTGTGTGGAGCTAATGACGGGAGAAAATTGGCCGGCTCGCGCGTCAGTGGGGGAGGAGGTTCCATTCTTCGCTGCTGCTGATGTCGTTTGGGATGTGTGAGTTTCGAGGGACGATGCACTTGCTACGAAGTGGCGATTTTTCGGAAGAGGGAGAGAGGAAGAAGAAGGGTCCTTTTTTCGCGTGGGTCAGCGAGGAGATGGACTTTCTCTTGGCTAGAGTGTGCATGTGTGTGTGACGAGGTCTTTATAGGTTATGTGTGACGGAGGGTATATATACCTGTCGGGTGGAGGTTGTTTGCTTTTCTAGAGCTACTTCTTTTCGATTTGGCGGCTGACAGATTTTTATTGATGCCCTCGTTTTTAGAGAGCGCTGATTGACGACTGAAATGGGGATTTGAAAATCTTCGTGCTTTTGTGCAGGATTATTTTAATAGAAATGACGTTTTTGGACAGGCGTCATTCAGTTTATGACTTTATTATATTTAGGATTTTATTTTTTTTTATAATAAATTTATTTTGGAAGTTTCTGTTTTTGCCATTGAAGAGGTTCTGGAAATGTATCTGAACGCAGAACACTTTGGCTAAATATGAAAATTATATAAATTTTTAACAAACGGCTTAACTAAGACTGCAATAAATATATATATTTCGAGTGCTCGAACTGATTTTCTTAAAACCTGTCATTTTGTGGTTTTAAAATATCCATTTATTACTGATACTTTAAAATTCTACAAGTCAGTTATTTTTCGGTGCATGCACATCCTCTGTAATTTAGGCAAACGAAATGTAATTTTCTCGTTGAAGTAATTTTTAACATTTGAAACAGTCTACTTACATTAAGTACAAAAGACGAACCGTAATTGTACTTTCTAAAATTAATCGTGTGAAATTAAAATTTTACAACCCCTCTATTTCCTCCCCCCACCAAAAACCTGTTTCACATATTCAACCTCAAGCTCAACTTCATTCCCATAAACCCTTTGAAAAAAGCCCTTAATCAAAAACTGCGCAATCCAAGACACAAACCTACCCGACCCCCCAACCTCTCCAAAATCCAATTCCCCTGAAGGCCATAAACTCCAGGGTCCACTTTCCATCCCGCTCTCGTCAGCCTACCGCACTTAGCTACGATAATGCGCAATGGCCAACTACTAACTTTCCTTCCATCTCCCTCAGCGCTAGCCTATATCACCTTAGCTACCTCTGACTTTGTCCAAGGTCCCCGGGACATCTCCCGTGAAGAGGCAGCGATTTTTCCCGCCTGTAAATCATACTGGAGTTTTTCGGTGGGCCCCAGGCAGTTAGCGTTTTGCGTGCGGAGGAAGCCGGAATTCGGAAGGAGCTACGTGCGCGCACGGTGCCCCAAGCTGTTATATTGCGCCTCGTAAAGTGCGAGCTGCTGCTGTCTGTCGTCGGCTTTGTTCGGAGGAGAGAAAACCGCGGCGCTGGAATTTTGTCGGGATGGGTGGTTTTTCTTGCAGAGAGCTGGCTGAGGTTGCGAAAATGAGCTGTGTGAAAAAATTTCAAGGTGGGAATATTGAGATGTTTTACGGGGGTGATACTTTTTTGGAAGGTGGTGAGGAAAGGGTTTATTAGGCTGTCGCCACTTTTCGTGCTCGACTGGGGTTTGGAAGTCTTGTTTACGGTTTTGTTGACTGTAATGTGAAAAAAAGAAGGAAAAAATTAATCCGTTAAGGGTGAGAGTGCAAAAAACTGTAGCTCGGGTAGTGCCGTTAGGTGGTTGGTTTAGAATCGCGGAAAGAAAAAATTTTTACGAAGCCGTTGGCTTAGAGACTGCCGATTGATTTTGCTCGAAGGGTTGAAAAAGGGATTTCGAGCCATTTTTTCAGATTTTATTGCAAGCCAAACGGTTTTGTTTTTATATACTGAAGTCTATTCTGCTTTCATTTTGGAAATCGCAGTTCCGTGATTTGACTTCAATTTTCAGATTTTATTTACGATCCCCAAGGATTTAGACTTTGCCAGTAAGCCAAAAGTGAAAAAAAATTCAAACAAAAAATAAAGTTTTTTATTCTACGCAAACTTGTTTTGCTATACACTAAAATATTTAGCTTTGTTATAGTCACGCCATCACAAAAGAAAAAAAATATCAGCATTCCCCAACCCCACTCAAATCAACAAATTGCAAATTCATTCCCCCGCACCACCCCACCAAAAAAACCTCTATTAACTACCCATCCAACCCGGCAATTTACTTAAAGCCTCGAAAAGCCGGGGGGGACTCGCGCTCTCCCCGCAATCGGCGCGTCTAACGAATTATTCACTAACGAGGCGCCCGCATAGAAGCGGCCGCTTATGCTTGCGCGAAAGCTCGCTCAATCGTTTCCAGGCTTGCGCGCGTCATCCTCCCGAAATTTCATTCAATTTTAACGAGCTCTCGTAAATGCCCGCCGCGAAAATAGGGGAACCCGCCAATTTTCGACAAAACCGCGCGAGCGCGCGCCTCGCATTAGAAATACATTAGAGAGAGGCAGCTTTCCCATGCGCCCGAGTCTAACCCCTGCGCGCAAGGCAGATATATAATTGAATTCAAGGGGATTCCGCGTGCTTTTCGGCCCTTTTCCCATGTCTTTGGCGATGGATATATAAGCCCGGGGAGCGAGTTAAATATTTATCGAGTGCGCGGTGGGATAGGGTACAATGGGAGGCGCGCGAGCGCGTGCGTCGACACGTGATATTCACGGGGACTTTATTTAAAGCCGGGAGAAGAATGGAGGATGGAGAGAAAGTGTGGGAGGAAATATAGTGGGATGGGACTGTGCTGATTGGCTAAAGGGGGGGGGGATTAGGTGCGATGCTTGGGGAAATGAGTTTTCTTTTTTTTTATTGTTCTGTTTGCTTTGGATTTGATTTCGTTTTGGTTGCAGTGGCGAGGCTTGTTTGTTGTAGGTTGATGTGTATTATTAGAAGTAGGCACTTTCATTAGGTTATGTTTGCGTTTTTTAATTTTAAGTGTGTTCTTTTATAATTGGATTTTAATCAATATTTTTTACTGTTGTAAACTTTTTTCAACCTATTTCTGTAGGATTTTCGAATTTTTGAGAAATTTAGGTTTTAATTTTTAACTGTATTTTTGAATTCGGAGTAAAAGAATTAATATCTATCACTTATAACTATTTCATGTAGATATATACTAAAATAATTGTGGACATAACTTTGAGATAATCTCTTTCTTCTTCTTGAAAAAGAGTAAAACATACGATTTATATTAAAATCTCGGGAACTGCATCAGCACAGGACTTGTTCTTTTCTTCTCCTTTCATTGATCGTTTCATATAAATACTAACAAACCTGCATTTTAAAGTGCACAAAGGAAATCTAAATTATTTGTGAAAACATACTCTATTTTTATTACTTCATATTTAACTCGGATATGTCTGCCGTATTATGTATTTATATCTATCGCTTCCCGATATAACTAGATAAATCAATTTTTCATTATAATACGTGAAATTAATCGCTTAATATTTAAAATTAATTGAATATGATAATTAATTGTGAACAAATTGACTTATTCACTACTACAAAATTATAGTTTCCAAATAGTTTAAAATGATTAAATACTATAAGTAATTTACGTAAGCATGACATAATAATGAATGTGCGTAAAATTTACACTACATAAAAAAAATATCTCTAAAAATTATGCTAAGTACGTGACAGTAATACTGGAAGAGGGCTTTTAAGACTTTTTAAAAAGGTGTAACTTCAATTTTGAAAAAAAATGAATTTATTTATCTTTGCAAGCCACAGACATCCACGAATATTAAGGCCTCTAGAGAATGAGACTGAAAAGACTTAAAGACCTATTAAAAACAGACTCAATAAATATTTACATCGACGCACTCACATACAATATTCATGAAAAATAGACTCCAACAAAAGCAGCCTTCCCATTAACGACGCAATCAACTTAATAATCGAACCCAGCCAACCCAGCGCTCAAAAACAAACGACTCGCTCTTATAAAGATATCCCGCGAATAAATTCGCCTTAAAACCCAGCCGTAAATAAAAAATCTCCTCCCCGAATTACATAAGCTAGAAATATCGCAGCGAAAAAAAAATAAACCAAAAAACACCGGGAGCGATTCCGCGGCTGATTTACGAGCGGCACTTGAATAAAAATCAAAAGAGCAAGTGCAGATCGCGCGCGGCGTAAAATAAAGAATCTCCATCTCGCGCGCGAGCGGTGTATAAAGAAAAAATATGCGTATCGTTCCCAAGCGGATTCCGTGCATTAGTTTTCGGCCTCTCTCCCTTCCGTGGCTTTTTATATATATATATAGCACGCACACTCTGCCCGTTTTTCTTTTTATCGTTTTACATCGCGCCGTAGGATCGGAGAGAGAAGGAAAAGTGCGACGAGATAGCGCGCCGCCTGAATTTTTAATGCAGAGGCTCGATTGAAGCGAGGGGGAGTCGGACGATAATTGAATTCTGCGCGTTTCTTCTTTTTTTTTTTAATTCCATTTCGCGTTACTTACTTATTCCGATATGCGTTTTTGTTCGGCTTGGGATGAAGACGGGCGAGTGCTTATTGAATTAGTTTTCGGCGGGAGTCTATATATTGCGGGGATGGTGAATTAGTGATAGGGGGTGGAAATTGAGCTGGGGAAAAATTAATTTTAGCCGAGGGAAAGATAAAAATTCTACTCACTTTTTCAGTTTTCGGAGTACCTTCGGCGTTGAAAAACGACAATGGAAGGTGTATATATACGAGCGGTAACAAAGAACGATCAAAGCACTCTCCGTTCCTTTAAATCCTGCGGCTTCCATTACCGCTTCAATAACCTTTTCCTCCCGCGCAACCGCACGATTTTATTTTGCCCAAATCGTCCGCCTCCCCAAATTACCAAATCTCCGCTATAATAACAACATCAAAGCGTATACATAACCTCACTCTCAAAACTTGCGCGATATCGAAACTATCCCGCGCGTTTCTCGATCTTATCCCCATCGGCCTTATAAATTTCAGCGAAATTATTAATGCCCGGGAGTTTTCAACAAAGCGAGGCTAACGATGCGGCCTCAGCTCGCTCTCTCGGTAAGCCGCGAGAGAGAACCGATTCAATACGGGCTCTCCTCGTCCGCGTATATATTTCAGCGACTTCTTTTCTCCTCTCTCTCTCTCTCCCTCGCGCGCCTCCGCGTATATATAAATCCATTTGCCGCCTCGTAAAACCTTCGATCGAGATGATAAATTTCCTTAATGCGACGCAACAGGATTCGCCGCTGAGGAAAGAACACAAAAGCGGAGGACGACGGGGCGAAGAAAAGAAGGGAAAAAACGAGGAGAACGAGAGCAGACGCGGGAGCAACAGGCGTAAGAGCGCTGATTTTTCATACAGCGCTCTGTGGTTTCGTGTCATTGTCAGGCTATATAGGCGGCCTCGTATTTTCGGCTTAGCATTTTCCGCTTTGTTAGCGCCCGCGGATTTTCGGTTGGCGATCACGAGGATTGGAAAAGTTTTTTTAGGGGTTAGAGGTTTTTTTGGTTTGTGGGATTTGTTGGCAGTGCGGTAGTGTTTTTGCGGGGATTACGAGAGGAGCGCGCCGGTTATTTTAAGGGGGAAAATTAATAGACGCGATATATTAAATTTTCGCGCGTATTCGTTACGGCGCGGGATGCTGTAAATCAGGCGGCCATTGAAATCTTACTTATCCGCTGTGTATCTGCAATCAAATTGATTGCATAAATTATTTTGAGTTTTTAATTAAAACGGCGCGACGTGTTATTAAAATGTATTCGGCTAGTGTTTATATATTTTATAGTGTAGTATTTATTTAAGCCGGCTTGACGCGGCTATTCAAGCAGCACAAAGAAGCGGCGTTTCTAAAATTAATACACATTTTTCTGTAAAACGGATATCTGCATTCAACTGCATTTTAAATTCCCAGTCTCGTCCACACACAATAATGCAATAATTTTCACTGAACAAACACAGCCGCTCACGCATTCCAACTTACCAAAGCATCAATAAAAAACCAAAATCCATCAAACAAACCGCCACAGACGCTCAAAGTCACCGCTCGCCTAGATCCTCCACACGACCAAAAAGTTAATCCCACCGCGAGCTCCTTAAATCTACACTCCTGGAACCCCCTTAAAGTAGAATCCTTCACGCTCTCCGTCCTCCCGATCCGCATCTTCCTCTCATCCCTCCTTATTTTCCGTTTCACCGGTTCCCGCCGCTCCCAAAAACACGACGCAACCGGCGCGAGAAAGACAAGGCGCGAAGCTCTCCCTCTGTTTTCCTACAGCCCCCCCTTAATCCTCCGAGTCAGTCGATATTCGGCGCGCATTTTTTCCCCCCGCGGCCGGCATCTATCTATCTTTCCGTTTCCTCGTTGTTTATCGGGGGAGGTAATCCCCCGGCCGGAGGATTACGCCTCGACTCGCGATTAGGCCGGAGAGATTACGTTGCGCCAGTTGGGGGTGAGGCCGAGTAGAGTATCGATTTTCGAGATTTCGCAAAATTGTGCGCTCGGTTGGAAAACGGGAGTTTTGGCGCGCCGCGAGCTTTTGTGTCTGGACGCTGTGTTTCGGATGGATTTTTTGAGAGGTTTTCTCTTTTTTTTTTCTTGTTTTTGTGCGCGAGAGCGGAATGGATATAGATGCGGAGGCGCGCGCGAGGACGGGGCGGGGAATTTGTTTGTCAAAACGGATGTGTATAGGATTTCCGGCGCAACAATGCCTCCATGGCTGAGCTGTCTGGATGGGGTGGGGGTTTTGTCTGCTTCGATCTACGGATTTTGAGGAGTGAATGGGTCGAGAGATAAAATTTTTTTTTAATGTATGGTGCTAGTGGTTTTTTGTTTCGTATATTTTCGAAATATGTTGTGGCGCATTTAATCTCTGTTTGAATTTTTATAAAATATCGTATATTAAATAAAAGTAATCTGATTGTAAATATTGGAAAACGTTTTTAAAATTTGGTAGGTAGATATAAGATAGATATAATTTATTATTGCATAATTTAGTACAAACAATATATATTTTTAATAATTAATATTATTTATTACTTTATCATGTTATTTTATTACTTTTAACAAGTGGAAATAATTTCTTGATTAAACGATTACAGAAGATTCGATAAGCCGGAGATTACTCAGGGGATTTAGCAGAGCGAAAGAGAGAGAAGATTCGTATCGATCCTGCAAAAATTAGTAAATTATACAGTTCGTACCGAAAATCAATTATATCATACTTAAAAATAGTCCGAAATTCTTTTTTGTAACTGTTTTTACAAAATCAATATTTCATATCCATTAGCAACCGTAAAAAACAACCTTAAAAAGAAACAACATCTCCAACGCCACACAAAATTAATTGATTAACAGATACACCCTTCCCGCGATATGAAAAACAATAAATCCCCTCCCACCCTCACACCTCGACCCAAAAAAAACCTTATCTCAAAACTCTCTCCCCCTCTCTCTCTCCGAAGACAAAATCTAGAAACTCTCGTAAAAATCAAAACGGCCGATAAGCGGCAGCGCTCTATCTCTACCCTCACCCGCACGCTGCCCTATACCCGGAAACAAAATATCGTCTCTCTCGAATCCCTCTCCTCGAGATAAGGGAAAATCCCGGACCGGAACCCACAAGTGGAGAAAACAGAGAGCGCGCGTCCGTGTTTAGGAAAAACAGCTCGAGCGGGGGGGAATTTTCTGAGGATTATAGTTCCTACGAAAACACAGCTCTCGCACACACGCATACGCATAAAGAAAGAAGAGAAGCGCGCGCGAGGCAACAAAGCGGAAAATTCAGCGGGGCATCTCGTTTCGCGCGTCAACTGCGCGCACGGCGACAAATTTTCATTGTACCAGCCCTGCGAGCGTGTTAGAAGTCCCTGTATATAGGTGAGAGAACGGGAGAAAAGCCGCTGCTGCTGCTGTAGCTCCTTTCTGCGCGAGGACAGGTGGTAAGCGCGGCCCGGGCTTTTTCGGAATCGCGCCATTGTTGCAGCATAGCTGCGCGCCTGCTCTGTCTTTTTTCTCGGGTCGAGCTCAGTAAGAGGAGGCTTAGGTCCCTCTAAAAGCTCTGGGCCGCGCGGGGGACATTGTGAGAGTGCGCAGCCTGACAAATTTCCGAGCCGGTCGGGGCAATTTATGGCCTTTTTAGAGCGGGAGTAGCATGGGCTGAAGTGAAACTTTTACAGTGAGCGCTGTAAGCCGGGCTCGAGATTTTTCGGATAGAAGAATGGGAATCTTGATCTGTTTGGTTTTTTTTTTGAATTTTTCGAGTTGGGTAAGGATTTTTGCGAAGAGTATTGGGTGGCGGGTTGGGGTTGGAGTGGGAGACATATGTTACATGTTTTGGGGAGAAATTTAAATAAGGCCTATAGGTAGCTTGGTTGCTTCGTTATTAATTTTATTTTAATAATTATTTAGCCATTAGTCTGAGTTTGTTCAGAGTACGATGGAATTTCAATTAAAATTATACTTAGGTTAATATAAAGATATAAAGTATATTACAAATAAAGTCTTTATTTACGAAAATAATGAATAAAGTAAAATATGTGAAAGTTGTTTACGGTTTATTCTTTAATAGGTATTTATTTGGTATAAAATTTATTAGACTAATTTGCCCATATTTGAAGATTAATTTAGAATATAAAATTTAAAAAACAAGCTCTCTAAATAAACACAAAAACCTCTCTTCGTACTAACAAAAACTACCTATTGTAACTTTCAACCTACAACCCACAAAAATTCCCGCTCGAACGACAATCAACGACCTACAAGACCGTAATCGTCAAAGAGAGCGTAATCTCAAATAATTCCACATCAAACCATGCCACCAACTTTAAACCCAGCGTCACCGTCTCCTCATATTTCAACAAAAACCATCAATCCTCCCAAATCCCAAACGTTACTCTAGCCCAAAATTTGTCGAGACCTTTCCAAAACAGTCCCAGCTCTCTCCCTCTCCCCCACAAACACATTTCCACTCTCGCGCACACAAAACACACATACAGCCCGTCTCGCTGCACCCCCGGCCTCAGTTTACGATTCCTCCGACCGGAGACGGAAACTAGCCGAGCCGCACGAATAAAGCGACTTTTGACTCTTTACACACACACCCTCCAAGATGATTCGAGGAATCAGGCATTGTCAGGACGGCGAAGGTATCGTTGTGCGGCCGACGAGTGGCCCGGTAATTTGCCGTAATGAATTGGCCTATTGACGGATCTCTCATGGCTTTGTACGCAGGCGCTCGAAAGGACAGTTTTGTCAAAGACTCGCACGCGCGGCCTTTAAAGCTTGCTCATCGGAGCGGAGTAAATCACACGTCTCGATGCGCGTTGTTTAATTTTTTCTCGTTGTTCGCTGCGCGCTACGGCTTCTTTCTCGGGACGCGTTTTTTTTTCGGCAGTGCCTTTGGAAAATTTTTGGAGAATGGAAGGTATAGTCGAGGCTGAAGGATATGGGTTGGCTGTGTGAGGATTTATTTCTGGAGATGCTAATGCGACGGGGGCGAGACGTTAATAAGTGTGTATTGACGGTTCGGGATGTGTGATTTTTTGGTGAGTGGACGCGGTGTTGGCCTTTTGAGAGCGGTAGTTCAGCGGGATTGTTGGGTTATAAAATACGTGGAAGGAGGGTGTGTTTCCGCTTTGTTGACGAGTTTTTCTCTTTTAGATAGAACCTTATTATCGCTTCATGGAAGGTTAAGAATCTTTATTGGGTATTGAATGTAGTTGTGAATTAAATTTTTCTTCCTGTGCAACGTTGAACATTTTTTACTTGAATTTTCCGTTGAAAAAAACTTGAGATTTTTCTAAGCATATCATATCCACACAAAAAAATCCCTCAAAAACTTAAAAAAAAATTTTAGCTACATCAGGGCGAATTTTTTTTCTTGTTCTATGGGTCATATAATGGACGAAAAAAATAAAATTTAGTGTCAAATCTCTCCAAGTTAACATTTTTCGACGCGCCAAAAAGCATTTTAAAGCATGAAATAAGAGCTTTCAAATGAGCTAATATAAGTTAAAAAATATCGATTTAAAAAATGAATTGTAACGAAAAAAGCGCTGCCAATTCATTGGCACGTAGATTCCTCAAGATTAATTTATTGTTCCTATATGTATATTATATACTTTAAATATTAAATATGTTTAAGCATATTTTTTT